>ML858187.1:3921-26448 GCA_009831015.1 Picea engelmannii
GGGGTGGATTTAGAAAAATTGAACTTTTTCTCTTGCATGTTGCGACGAAAGAGTACTTTCGTCGCAAGTGGTCGTCGTAAATTTTTCAATATGTAGTAGTGGAAATATATCCATGTATTCCTGGAAAAATAATCTATGGAGACATAATACAGGGATCCACCAAGTGAAGGCACTGAAACAGGGCCAAACACATCACTTAGAACCATTTCTAGAATCCCATTTGCTCTTGTCGCTTCATATGGGAACCTCACCCGACTTTGTTTTCCATATATACAATGTTCACAAAATTCGACTTCTAAATTACATTCAGGAAATTCTTCAACCATACATTTTTTATGCATAGTTCGAAGTTTTTTTCTCTAATGTGTCCCATCCTCTCATGCCATAGCATGGTCGGGTCGACTTTATGATGACTTTTCGATTCAGTTTGAATCGACTGAACCCAAGTTGAGTCGAGTCGAGTCAAAGTCAATTTGGCTTAGGGAACAACGATGTTATTACATCTAGTCAAGTCGACACTCCCTAGTAACTTGTATAGGGTTTCAATCCGAACTCCTTTCATTAATACCATCGCACCTCTAACCATCTTGCACGAATCCTTCTGAAATACAATGTTCTCTCCTACATCACTCATCTTGTTGAGAGATATCAAGTTTCTTTCCAAACCTAAAATGTGTTGATGTTTTGGTAGTTGCGTGAGGTATTAACCTCTAGCATAAAATTTGTGCTTAGAATAGAATATTATGGAAGTAAGAGAACCATTAAACAGATGTGGAAATACCCTAAAAGAGAAGTCGATCGAAGGAAAATAATAATAAAGAATTAGAAGGCTCCAGAAAGAGAAGTCAAATCCACATGAAAAGTCACTTGGATAGGCTAGTATAAATAGAGGTAAGGCACTACCTCATTTTCACACTCTCACTCACACAGTTAGGGAAAAATTTTGAGGAGAAACAATTGCAGCAGTTAGGGCATAAGTCTAAGGAGCAGCAATTGCAACAGTTAGGGTGCTAATGTTTCTGGTATCTCTCTCTTGTGCACTTCTCTTGGTAAAGGTATGATCTCTTGGTAGTGTGTTGTTGTTACAGCCGTGTTGGTATTTTTGGTTAGGGTTTATCTGAGAAGATTTGCTTCATGTACATAATCTATCTAAGAAAAGGTTATTGTGCTCAGGAATGGTACGTGTAAGTTCCTATTGTTGGGTGACAATGGTGTAACATTGTCTATGGTAAAACGAGCATACCAAAATTTTAACATGGAATCAGAGATGGTTTCCTTGAGAAAAATCTAACCACTGGAAGGAAGATCGTCAGTTTCCCCTATTATCAAGCTTGTTGAGCACTTACAAACCACCAAGAAGAACTTCTAAGGAGGGCGCATCTTTCCCCCGTATTAGATCTCCAAAATTCAAAAGTTGGAAAATTAGGGTTTCCTCATAAAACCCTAGGTTGATATGTTTGGGCATTTAAAGGCTGAAGTTGGAGCAGATCCTTGAAGAAAGGAGGTCATCTTGGAAAAGCACACTCACTAGTAAGTCCAAAATTCATTTCTGCAAAGTTTCATTTTTTGTCATATTTCTAGATCCCGAGGCAAAATAACTTCCAGCACTAAGCTTGATGAGAAGCTTGGGGGTGATGATAACTTTCAACCATGAAAATATAAAGTAATGCTCATTCTAGAAGAGAATGATCTAAAAGGCTTCATTGAATAAGAAGTTCAAGAGCCAGAGGGAGATGAAGCTAAATCAAAGCACAAGAAAAACATGGTTAAAGCAAAGAGGATTATTGCATATTCTATCAAGGATCACTTGATCCCTCATGTCTCATCATTGAAGACTCAAAAGAAGATGTTTGATGCTTTATCCCAATTATATGAAGGAAATAATCTCAATCGAAAGATGACATTGAGGACACAGCTCAATAATGTGAAGATGTAGAATTTAGAAACCATTCAATCATACTTCACAAGGGTATCTCAAATCAAAGAACAACTTGAATCCATCAGAGACACAGTTGAAGAATCTAAGCTAATAATGAATACATTTAATGGTATCCCAAGAAGAATCTGAGCTAAAAGTGGGAAGATTGCACTTAAGAAGAAGCTATATTGGCAGCAATAGAAGAAAAGTTGGGTGGTGATGAAAATCAAGCACTAGCAGCACATACAAGAAATGGAATGAGCAGAAAAAAGGTTCATTCTCACAAGAAGTTTCAAAAGTCACAAAAGAATCAAAAGAATCAAAAGGATTATTCAAGTTACAAATGATTTAGCTACCAGAAGATAGGACACATTGCTAGAAATTGTCCTTACATAAAAGATAGATAATAAAAGGAAAGTATAAAAGACATTATGTTCTTGTTGCAGAAGACGATGAACCTGTTCAGACGAAAGAAAAAGAATATGTTTCAAGTGAAGAATATGTATTGATATCAGATCTTACAGGGACAATCACTCATGGAAGTGACGCATCGCTTATTAATAGTAGTGCCTCTAAGCACATGACCGGTTACAAGGATTCTCTTTCAAAATTGGTTCAAAAGGATTCACCTCATAAGGTGAAGCTTGGTGATGACTATCAGTATCCCATTAAAGGGGTAGGAGAAGCCTCCTAAAGTTTGGATTCTGGAAATCCTATGAAGATGAAAGATGTTTTGTATGTACCTAGTTTAAAGAAGAATCTCCTTTCTATCTCAGCATTGGATGAGAAAGGATTCAGAGTTGCTTTTATTGATGGTGAAGTTCTTATGTGGTCAAAAGGAAAGTCTATTGATGATTCTATTGTGATTGGTGTTCAAGAAGGAGGTATATACAAATTAAAGGGACACACGGATTCAACATTAGTTCACAACACAGTAAATCTGAGTGAGCTATGGCATAGAAGACTTTCTCACATACATTACAAAGCATTATCAATCATGAGCAAGATGGTGATAGGTTTGCCTGAGATTCAGGTGAATCGTGATGGCATATGCAAGGGATGTGCACAAGGAAATAATGTGAAGAGTCGGTTTCGAAGCAGTGACAACAAAGCCAAAATACTCTTGGACATCATGCACTCATACGTGTGTGGACCGATGATTATCACTTCACTTAGCGGGTATGTATATTGTGTTTCATTTATTGATGATTTCTCATGTAAAACTTGGATTTATTTCTTGAAAACAAAAGGAAAAGTATTCAATTGATCCAAGTGGATATCGGTGGCCACCCACCTTTTCCAAGTGGCTCAAAACAGTTTTCTGGCAATTTTGGTAATTTACTATTTTTAGCAATTTTTAACTTCCAGGGCCATTTTGAGGGCCTAAATGAAGGTTTTTCGGGATCGAGCTTCTCAATTATAGTTGAAGGCTCAGATTGAGCGCCCAAAATGAATCTCCTTGACGATACTTTTCTAAGGATATATCGTGTGCTCCAAATGGAGATCATATTCCAAAGTTACGCCCCAGGGAAGTTGATACACCAAACTACCCAAAACGGGGTCCACAAAATTGTTGGCTTTTCATCTTCCACAATTAGGGTTTTGGATTTTTTGTATGATAAAAATGTCTTTGGGCCTTCATTGTAAAATCATCTTCTTGTGAATGTGAATAGCAGACACATCTCGTCTCATAGATAAGTTGCCACCATTCTAGCGAGTATTTCACTCTGTATTTTTATAGTCTTTGTACATTTTCGCTCATTAATAGAAAATTGTGTATTATTGTATCTTTGTGTTTATGGTTGCATCTCTGATACATTTATGTTATATTATTGGATATCCGATATATCTCTATACATTGCTTTATTATATCGCTGATCTCATTTCGTGCCCAAAATAATATGGATCAGTGGTATCAGAGCAGGTTGCTCTTGATTGTTTTTCAGTGCATGTCCCCGACAAGGTCTGAGTATAGCAAGTCGGGTCTTGAGCTTGTCTCTCTTGAATACAATCTCTCTCGCACGTACAAGAAAACCTCCATGGCAGAAGAAAATAAAAACTTCAGAGAAGATGATTATATTAATTTGTTGCTTGAGCAAGCTCTCACGCAATAGAGGGACGAAATGATGGAGAATTTTTCCCACATCCTTCATCGCCTGTCGATAACAACAGGCACGTATTCATCAAGCGGCCACTTTGGAAGTACCTCACCTTTCAAGGTACAAGTTAATTTTTATATTCCCATATTTGAAGGACAGATAGATGCGGATGCCTTAGAAAAATGGTTAAATATGCTAGAAGCTTATTTCTTTGTTCATAATTTCTCTGACAGGGAAAAGATAACATTCGCACTCCTTAATTCTCTCCCCCATGTCAAACATTGGTGGAAAACTTACTGGGAGCAAAGTTCCATAGAGGAGTCTGTAATATATGGGGTCGATCCCACTTGGGATTTTTTTGTGGATGTGGTAAAGGAGCAGTATTATCTTGTTGGAAACTATGAGGACCACTACATGAGATGGACCACACTACGGAAAGAAAGGGTAAAAACAGTTCCAGAGTTCACCAATACCTTCCATACCTTGCACACCAAGCTGGGTATCAAAGACTCTGAACGAAATTTGGTTCTAAAATTACCGTGGGGCTCTACACATACACATCCAAAATAAAGTGGATTTTTTGGACATCTCATCACTCAATTATGCTTATCGATGTGTTGTTAAAATCGAGCAGAAGTTTAAGCACCAGAACAAATGGGAGTTTGGTTCTACAAATCTGCAACAACCAAAGTATGATAAAGATGATCGTAACAAACAACATCCTGAAAGCCAGTCCAAGCCACAGGAAAAGAAGGGTCATGGAAATACGAAGGACACTGGAAAATGGTGTGAATTCCACAAAATCCCCTAGCACAACACAGATGAATTTCTCTCAAAACAGTCATTGGTGGCCGAGATAAAAGACAAGGAGTCGAACCCTGATTCGAAATTTGATTCTGAAAATATTGATAGAAGACAGATCATCGACGTAGACCCCACTGCTATTGTCGCGACTGCAACAATTCAACCAGAAGAACCAACAGATTCTGAAGAGGGGGAGCGCATTTTTCATTCACAGATGTGGGTGAAGGGGACCCCATTGCATTTTATTGTTGATAGCGAAAGCTAGAAGAACCTCATCTCAACAAAGTTAGTCAAACAATTGGGATTGTCGAAAACACCACACCTGCAGCCATACAACATAGGGTGGCTTCGCCAGGGACGAGATCTTTGTGTCAGCCAGTAGTTTCGATTGTCATATGACATCCATCCCTTCAAGGAGGAAGTATTATGTGATGTTTCCCCCCTGTATTTTTGTGATGTTCTCTTGGGTCAACCATGTATATGGAAGCGCCATGTTATTTATGAGTCTCGACCCCATAATGTCATTGTTATTCTGGGGGGTCATCTCTACAGAATACCAGAGGTAATTCTGAATATTTTCTCACCTAAATAGTGCCACAAGGTAGTATCTCATACTACAAAATTCAGCTTCTTCACAGTCTATTCAAAGCGTGAATAGAAGAACACCACTGCAGTCTCAATCCAAGCACCTTCTATCCAACAGAAGCAGGTGGACAAGATTGCAACAAAGTGTAAAGATTCCTTCTACACACGGACATATCATGTATCCATACTGGTTAAAAATTTCCAACCCTTCCAGCTACAGGTTTGTGACAACCTTCAACAAGCTAAGCAATGCAACTTCTCCAACAAGGCAAGCAACTCATCAAGATGCAGATTCAGCAAATGTTTTTCCCTCTCCCTCGGGCACTCAATGAAATGGAGACCATTGCTTTCTAAGGGATGAGCATTGATCCATGTTGATATCGGTGGCCACCCACCTTTTCCAACTCGCTCAAAACAATTTTTTGGCAATTTTGGTAATTTACTATTTTTAGCAGTTTTTAACTTATAAGGCCATTTTGAGGGCCTAAATGAAAGATTTTTGGGATTGATATTCTCAATTATAGTCGAAGGCTATGATTGAGCCCCCAAAATGAATCTCCTCAATGATACCTTTCCAATGAGCTATCGTGCGCCCCAAACGGAGATTGTATGCCAAAGTTATGCCCCTGGGAAGTTGATACACCAAACTACCCAAAACGGGGTCCACAAAATTGTTAGCTTTTCATCTTCTGGAGTTAGGGTTTTGGATTTTCTTTATGATAAAAAGGCCTTTGGAGCCTCATTTTAAAATCATCTTCTTGTGAATGCGAGTAGCAGACACATCTCTTCTCAAAGATAAGTTGCCACCATTCTAGCAAGTCTTTTACTCTGTATTTTTACAGTGTTTGTACATTTTTGCTCATTAATAGAAAATTGTGTATTACTGAATCTCTGTGTTTATGGTTGTATCTATGATACATTTCTATTATATTATTGGATATCCAAGATATATGTACATTGCTTTATTATATCTCTGCTATCATTTCATGACGAAAATAATCTGGATCATCAGCAAGTTCAAGGAATTCAAATCCCTTGTAGAAAATATTTATGAAAAGAAGATAAAGATCTTCAGATCAGATAATGGAGGAGAGTTCACATCGAAAGAATTCAAATCATTCTGCAGAGAAGTTGGGATTAAGAGGGAGCTCACTACTCCCTACAATCCTCAGCAGAATGGTGTGGCAGAAAGAAAGAGTCAGACGATAATGGAAGCAGTAAAGGATATGATTCATGATAAAGATTTATCGATGCATCTATGGGAAGAAAAAGCTAGGACTATTGTATATGTACATAACATAAGTCCTCACCATATACTTGGGAACAACACACAAGAACAATTTTTTACAGGAGAAAAGCTAGAGGTCAATCACCTGAGGATATTTGGTTGTCCAGCATATGTGCATGTTCCCAAGGATAAGAGATCAAAGTTGGATCCTTTAGGAAAGAAGGGTATATTTTTTGGATAGAGTGAGACATCAAAGGCATATAGAATATACATCCATGGTCATAGGCAGATTGAGACTAGCAGAGATGTCACCTTCGATGAGTATGCAACCTTTGGTAGATCAAGGTAGAATCATACAGATGAGGTCCATGAGAAGGAGCTTGAAGCTCCTAGAGTTGTAGATACAGATACAGGCAATGACGTTGTACTAGAAGAGTATGTTCTAGAAGATCATGAGATGGTAGAACCATAAAGACCTACATATCCACCTCGAGAGATGATTACAAATAAGAGAAGACCAGCTTGGGCTCGGGAGATTATTTAGGATGCAGATAAGTATGGTGCTCCATATGGAACTTTCAAAGAAAGTAAGAAACTACAACCATATTCTAGCTACATGGCATTACTAAGTGATATCATTGATGCAAAGACTACCAATTATGAAGAGGTTGCAAAGAATAAAGTATGGAAGGATGCCATGATTGAGGAGTACCAGTCCATTATGAAGAATGGTGTTTGGGATGTGGTTCCGAGAACAAAAGAGAAAACAGTGGTGAGTTCAAAATGGATCTACAATACAAAGCATTCAAGTGATGGCAGTATCGAGAAATATAAGGCAAGGTTTGTGGCTCGTGGTTTCTCCCAGAAACAAGGAACAAATTATGAGGAGACATTTTCTCTTGTGACAAGATATACTTCGATTAGATCTATACTTGTGATAGCTACATAATTAAATGGAAGGTACACCAAATGGATTTGAAGACAACTTTTGTGAACGATGTAGTAGAAGAGGAAGTGTACGTGGAGCAACCAAAAATTTCGAGACACATGACAGGCAGACACATGTGTGTTGATTGAAGAAATCCTTGTATGGATTGAAGCAAGAACCTAGGGCATGCTATGTTAGAATTGACAATTTTCTGATGAGCTCTGGCTTTACCAAGAGTAAATCAAATCCCAACCTTTACTACAAGGTTGAGGATAGTGGACCAGTGATATTGTTGTTATATGTGGATGAATTGTTCCTAATAGGGAACTAGAATCTCATCGTTGAGTGCAAGAGAAATATTGTATCATAGCTCGAGATGAAATACCTGGGTATGAAGCATTATTTCTTGGGTCTAGAGGTGTGGCAGAAATCAGACGAGATTTTCCATATCCAAGGAAAATATGTGGTATAAATCCTGAAGATATTTGAAATGATGGAGTGTAAATCCATGCCCACACCAATGGTGACGAACTTGAAGTTATTGAGTGATATGTCTTCAGAGACAGTGGATGTCACCATGTAAAGGCAGATGATTGGTTCGTTGATGTATTTGATGAATACTAGGAAAAATATATGTTTTACAGTGAACACTTTGAGTCATTATATGGTTGAACCAAGATGTGTTCACTTGATTGCAACAAAGCATGTATTAAGGTACCTGAAGGGCACGATAGACTTTGGACTCCGATATGTTTCATATCATAAGATAAGACTGCAAGGCTATGTTGATTCAGATTTATCCAGTAGTGTCACAGATCAGAAGAGTACATCATGATGTTGCTTCAGTTTGGGGTCAGTTATGATTTTGTGGATCAACAAGAAGTAGACTAGTGTGGCACCTAGTACGACCAAGGTAAATTATATAGCAGCATATTCAGCTAATAGCGAAGTTGTGTGGCTTCGGAATTTGCTTGTAGGACTGTTTGATTTCGAGTTCGAGGTGACTTGTATTTTTTGTGACAACCAGAGTTGTATAAAGTTTTCTGAGAACCCTGTGTTTCATTACAAGTCCAAGCACGTCGAGATCAAGTACCATTATATCCGAGATCTGGTGCAAAAGGGAGCTGTGAAGCTCTAATATATTGGCACAGACGAGCAAATAGCATATGTGTTGACCAAAACTCTGTCAAAGGTAAATTTTGAGTACTTTAGGGACAATCTTGTCGTAGTCCAAAAAGACTTCCCTCGTAAGAGGGAATGATGAGTCACATATGCGATTCTAGGGGGCAATTTCTTACAGAGTGTGGCAGCAGCGGGTAGTCATTTATAGGCACATTAGTTTCCTAGACTCTATATGGATTGGGTAGTATCACAATTCTATGTGAACTGACTAAACTGGTTAGTTTCTCGGACTTCGTATGGATTGAGTAGTAGCATAGTTCTATGTGAATTGGCTAAATTGGATAGTTTCCCAGACTCTGTATGGATCGAGTAGTAGCAAATTTCTATGTGAATTGGCTAAACTGGATACTTTCCCATACTTCACATGGATTGGGTAGTAGTGCAGTTCTGTGTGAATTGGATAAACTTGATAGTTTCCCAGACTCTGTGTGGATTGGGAAGCAGCGCAATTCTACATGAACTGGCTAGTTGTCTAGATTTGAGTGAGCTAGATGAAGTCCTATAATGAAAAAAGGTCTAAAAAGACGTCGAGACCCATAAGGTGCAAGAGGATGATGCATGACTGTGAAGGGGTTGAGGCCCCAGATGCATGACTGTGACATAACCATCAGACAATCTATGTGTGAATATGACAAAGCCTGTTTGGCTATGATGGTGATACTTGTAACATGATCTGTTTGATCATGAGATAGCATGTGTGGCTATGGTGATTTTACCTATATATCGGTGTGCAAGACCATGTGAGTCTTTCCCATGCCATATGATATGGATGGATGTGATTGAGACCATTACTTGAAGAACGTCATATTTAATACCTCCCTAACAAAGAGGGAGTGTTGATTTTTTGGTACTTGCGTGAGGTATTAACCACCAGCATAACCTTTGTTCTTAGAATAGAAGATTTCGGAAGCAAGAGAACCATTAAACAGATGTGTAAATACCCTAGTAGAGAATTCGACTCAAGGAGAATAATAATAAAGAATTAGAAGGCTCCAAAAAGAGATGTCGACCCCACATGAAAATTCACTTGGACAAGCTAGTATAAATAGACGTAAGGCGCTACCTCATTTTCACATTCTCACTCACTCAGTTAGGGCGCAAGTCTGAGGAGCAGCAGTTGCAATAGTTAGGGTGCAAGTATGAGGAGCAGCAATTGTAGCAGTTAAGGCGTTATTCTTTCTGGTATCTCTCTCTTGTGCACTTCGCTTGGTAAAGGTACACTCTCTTGGTATTGTGTTGTTGTTGTTGTCTTGTTGGTATTTTTTATTAGGGTTTATCTTAGAAGACTTAATTTGTGTATGAAATCTATCTAAGAAAAGGTTACTGTGCTCAGGGGTGGTACATGTAAGTGCCTATGGTTGGGTGACAATGGTGTAACATTGTCTATGGTAAAATGAGCATACCAAAAATTTAACAGAATGTGTAGCACACCTGGAAGGGTTCTACTCCTCCCATCCTGTAGTATCACTCGAACTCTTCTTCGTCTGACAATTTTGGTTGTCGAGTTGTCCCCCAAGAACACTTCTCCTTCTTCATATTGTTCATATTCACAGAACCATTCCCTATGTGGTTTCAGATTATAGGATGATCCTGAGTCAATCAACCAAACATCTTGATCCGACTGTGTACTAGTCGACACCATGTACACATCACCTCCCTTATCTTGAGTCATCTTTTTCTCAGTCGACTGCTTCTCATCAGATCCTATACTGACTTCAATTGCCTTCAACTTGTATTCCTTTAGTAATTCCCAGCTTTATCTCATTTCCAGCATCTTCTTGTCGACTGAACATGGGATTTAGATATACCCTTCGACTTAGACTTTCCACCAGAGAATTTGTCTTTATCTTTGTCAATCGGTCGACCTCTCACCACTAAAGCATCTTTGATCGATCCTTACATTTTTTTTCTTCTCATTTCTTCTGATAGAAGAGATGCAACCACATATTCTAATGCTAATTTGGTTGTATTACTCCCTATAGCCACGACGAAGCTATCACATGAGTCTGATAAAGAACATAATAGGATTATACATTTCTCCTCCTCTGTGATTTTAATATCCACAAAAGATAATTGGATTATAATGGTATTAAACGCATTTAAATGATCAGTCACTGAACTGCCATCACTCATCCTCAAAAGATACAATTTCTTTCTGATAAATAGCTTATTTACCAGAGATTTCGACTAGTAAAAGCTTCCCAAGTTGTCCCACAATTTCTTATCCAAATCTTCACCTGAGACATTCAGCAGCATCGAATATGCAAGACAAAGTTAAGTCGTACTCCTTGTTCGTCTCTCGAGTTTCTCCCATTATTTCGTCGACATACCTATCAGTATGGTACCTGGATAGATCGTTGTTCATTACTCTCGATCCACAAGGAGATATGAAATTTTAAGCTTTCAAAGCTCAAAATTCTGGCCATTGAATTTTTCAATCTATATTCTCAAACTGTTCGCCATTCTTTAACACAATCTTTAGCACAATCTTTAAAGATTTCATAGTTACGACTCTTACTGAACCTAGGGTTTAGCTCAGATCCAAGGTTGTTAATCCAAGCTTTGATACCACGTGTTAAGAAATGAGGACACTTCCACACTAAATCTAGTAGAAGAGAGGAAGAAATATATAATCAAGAAAGTAAATGACAAAGCAAACACACAGTGCACAGATATTTTACCCTGGAAACCCAAACCAGGAAAACCAGCATTCCTTTAACGTCATGCTCTCTTGTTGTCTTATTCATTCAGAACAAAAGGTTACATGTATAACCTTGGTCCACACCTAAGACACAATCAACACCATACCCTCTTTATTACACAAGCACGACCCTATAGCCAATTCGGCTTACATCTACATGACCAACAACCTCTAAAACAACTTCTCTAAAGATTAGCTTTTATAGTATTACAACACACCTTCTTTATAAGATTTACAGTCGGAAAAACCCTAAAGAAAAGGCACCCAAAAAATGGTTACAGATCCGCACAGATCATTGGATACAAATCCCATGAATCACGAGATTTTGTTGCAACCAACTACCATATCGGATTACCCGTCGACTACCAGTCAGCCTTCATTCAGTCTTCAATCAGTTGCCACATGCTCACATGTTGACCTCTTATCAGTTGACCTCTTCGAATTGTTGTCAATGTCTTTACCATCTTGAACCACCTCTACCTTCGAATTCGACTTTACCCAGTCTAACCACCTCGACCTTCAACTTCGACTTCACCCCGTTGACTCACCTTGACCTTTGATTTGTTGTCAATCCACCTCAAGTTTGACTATCATTAGATCCACCTCTAATTTCACTACAAAGATTATAACAACCCAACATTCTCCCACTTTTTGTCTTATTTGTTGAAACCGAGAGACCTCTGAACTTTCATTCCCAAACCTAGGGAAACAATGCCCATTTCCTCTCTACACCAAGAGAACTTCACAACACTCATGGACTTGATCAATGAGTATGCTATGTTTTCCAACTTATCTACTTTCTCCAACAACACCTTGTTGCTTTCCACCATGTCTCTCACGAAATGGTATTGTACATCAATGTGCTTAGTATTAGAATGATAAGTTGGGTTCTTTGCCAAAAATATTGTTCTTTGACTATCACAACTTATCTCCATAGCTCTCTTCTCAAACCCGATTCCTGAACGAATCCTTTGCATCCATACTTCTTCTTTGCTTCCATGATTGGCTGCCATGTATTCAACTTCTGTTGTTGACAAGGCTAAGACCACATGTCACTTACTCATCCAGTTGATTGCTTCACCGAACATCTTCAACACATATCCATTGGTCGACCTCTGTCGATCCAGATATCCAACCTAGTCCATGTCGACAAAGCCATATACATTTAATTCACTATTACCTACAGGTTTTCTTTGGTAGCATATAGCATAATCTTTTGTTCCACAAAAATGCCTGAATACTCTATTAACAATTGTCCAGTGCTCCTTTACAGGTGTCGGCATGTATCTGCTCAACACTCCCACTGCATTGGCAATGTATGGTCGAGTGCAGACCATCACATAAATTATACTACCAACAACACTTGCATAGGGAACACATGCCATGTCCTCTATTTCCTCTTGTGTCTTTGGACATTGTTTAACAATTAGCCTTGCTCCCACAAGAATTTCGACCTTCACAGGTTTGCAATCCTACATGTTGAAATGTTTCAATATTGTTTCATTATACTTCATCTGGTTCAACCAGAGGTTTCTAGTTATTCAATCTCTCTAATTTCCACTCCTAGAATGAATTTAGTTGCACCAAGATCCTTCATGTCGAAGTTGGAGGATGGTTGCCTCTTCACCTCCTTTATTGTGTCCATGTTTTTTTCAATCAGCAACATGTCATCGACATACAATGCTACATATATGAAATTTGCACCTTCTTATTTGGAATATATGCAATGATCATCTTTGTTTCTCACAAATCCCAAACCGAGGATGTAGGCGTCGAACTTTTGGTACCACATCCTTGGTGATTGCCTAAAACCATAAAGGGATATTTTCAGTTTGCAAAAAAAATATTTCTTGCCCTTTACTACAAATCCTTAAGGATGTTTCATGTACATTTCCTCTTCTAGGTCCCCGTGTAGGAACGTTGTTTTCACATCCATATATTATATTTCCAGATCAAATGTTGCAAGAAGAAACATTAGTACTCTAATGTAAGTTGATTTTGCAACAGGGAAAAAAATATCACCGAAGTCGACTCCTTCGACTTGGGAATATCCTTTCGCTACCAGTCGAGCTTTGAATTTCTCGACTTGACCTATTTCATTCATCTTCTTCTTGAATACCCATTTTCTATCGACATAATTTCTTCCACTGGGTAATTTGACTAGTTTCCATGTCTCATTCTTGCATAAGGATTCCATATCTTCAACCATAGCGTCCTTCAAGATTTTTCCCTCTACTGAGTCGGCTGCCTCCTTGGTCGACTTGGGCTCATTGTCTATCATAGTTAACACGTATGCAAAACAGAATTTGGGCGGGCTAAACCTTTTGAATAGTTTTCTTACTCTTTCTGACCTCCTTTAAACCAAGGTCAGTTGTTCCACCTCTTCTTCTGATTCATTCGACTCATCTGAATCATTTTCTTTGCTTCTTAGTTCAAATTGCATCTTCTCTGGATTATTCTTAGTTTGAACAATTTATGCAGGCTCGGACTTACTTCTGACTTCTTTGAACACCACATCTCGACAATAAATTGTTTTCCTTGGTGCATGATCCCATAGCTTATATCCTTTCATTTCTTCTTTGTATCAAATGAAAATATGTTGCATTGTCTTCTTGTTCATCGTGCTCCTCTTTTCCTTGGGAACATACACAAATGCATCACAACTAAATACTTTGATATGTGAAACAGAAGGCTTCTTACCCAACCATACCTCATATGGATCGTGTCAAATAGTGCCAACGAAGGAGAGATATTCAATAGATATTTTGGATTGTCGACTGCCTCCACCTAGGATTCTTATGCAAGCCCAGCATGGCTGAGCATGCTCCTTACCTTGTCCATTAACGTTCTATTCATTCTCTCAAAAACTCCATTTTATTCAAGGGTATATGGTGTGGTAGTTTGGCATGTTATGCCAAACTACTATTAGAACTATTCAAATTATTTTCCACAGAATTCACCACCATTGTCAGTTCTCAACACCTTAATATTCTTATCTGTCTGGTTTTCTACAAGATATTTAATCTCTTTGAATTTATCAAAAATCTTTGATTTCTTCCTCAGGAAATATAGCCACGTCTTCCTGGAAAAATCATCTATGAAGGAGACATAATACATGGATCCACAAAGTGAAGGCACTGAAATAGGGCCAAACACATCACTATGAACCAATTCTAGAATCCCATTTTCCCTTGTCGCTCTTGATGGGAACCTCACCCTATTTTGTTTTCCATATATACAATGTTCACAAAAGTTGACTTCTAATTTACATTCATGAAAGACTTCGACCATACCTTATTATGCATAGCTCGAATTCCTTTTTCTCCAATGTGTCCCATTCTCGTGTGCCATAGCATGGTCGGGTCGACTTTATGATAACTTGATGAGTCATTTTTAATCAACTCGGCCTGAGTTGATTCAAGTTGAATCAATTTGAATTCGAGTCGACTTCAGGAACAACGATGTTGTTTTATCCAGTCGAGTCGACACTCCCTAGAAACTTATATAGGGTTCCAATCAAAAATCCTTTCATTAATACCATCGCACCTATGACCTTCTTGCATGAATCCTTTTGAAATACAATGTGCACTTCTAAATCACTCATCTTACTGACAGATATCAGGTTTCTTTCCAAACCCAGAATGTGTAGCACACCTGGAAAGGTTCTATTCTTCCCATCCTGCAGTTTCAATCGAACTCTTCCTAATCTGGGAATTTTGGTTGTCGATTCGTCCCCCAAGAACACCTCTCATCCTTTATATTGTTCATATTCACATAACCATTATCTATGTGGTGACATATGATAGGATGCTCATGAGTCGATCAACCAAACATCTTGATCCGACTATGTACTGGTCGATGCCAGGTACACATGGCCTCCCTTATCTGGAGTCATCTTTTTCTAAGTCGATTGCTTCTTGTTGGATCTTGTACCGACTTCCATTTCCTTCAAATTGCAATCCTTTTTGTAATGCCCAACTTTACTGTGTTATTAACGTATTCTTGTCGACTAAACAGGGGATTCAGATCTACCCTTCAACTTAGATTTTCTACAGGATAATTTGTCTTCATCTGTGTCAATCGATCGACCTCTCACCACTAAAGCATCTTTGGTCGATCCTTACATGTTCTTCCTTCACATTTCTTCTGATAGTAGAGATGCAACCACGTCTTCTAACGCTAATCTAGATGTATCACTCCCTATATCCATGACTAAGTTATCCCAGGATTCTAGTAAAGAACATAATAGGCTTATACATTTCCCCTCCTTAGTGATTTTAATATCCACAGAATATAATTGGCTTATAATGGTATTAAATGAATTTAAATGCTCAATCATCGAACTGCCATCACTCATCCTCAGAAGATACAGTTTCTTTCTAAGAAACAACTTATTTACCAAACATTTCGACTAGTACAAGCTTACCAACTTGTCCCACGGTTTCTTGGTCGAATATTCACCTAAGACATTCAACATAACTGAATCTGAAAGACAAAGTTGAATCATACTCCCTGCTCTTCTCTCAAGTTTCTCTCATTCTTCCATCGACACACTTGTTGGCATGGTACCTAGACAGACCGTTGTCCATTTCTCTCGGTCTACAAAAAGATATTCAATTTTAAGCTTCCAGAGCTCAAAATTATGGCCATTGAATTTTTCGATCTCTATTCTCGAGGTGCTTGTCATTCTTTAACACAATATTTAGCACAATCTTTAAAGATTGCATACTTACGACTCTTACTGAACCTAGGGTTTAGATCAGATCCAAGGTTGTTAAGCCAAGATCTGATACAACATGTTAGGAAATGAGGACACTCCCACACTAAACCTAGTAGAAGAGAGGAAGACAAATATAATCAAGAAATTAAATGACAAAGCAAACACACATTACACATATATTTTACCCTAGAAACCCAAACCGTGAAAACCAACATTCCTTGAGAATTATGCTCTCTTGTTGTCTTATTCATTCAGAATAAAAGGTTACAAGTCTAACCTTGGTCCACACCTAAGACACAATCAACATCATACTATGTTGCTTACACAAGAATAATCCTGTAGCTATAGTATACCTAGGGAGGTAATATGGGGTACCTATGGAGGTACCCAATGTTACCGCCCTAGGCATGCTACATTAACTAATTCGACTTACATCTATATGACCAACAACCTCTAAAATGACTTCTCAAAAGATTAGTATTTACAACATTACAACATGCCTTCTTTATAGGCTTTACAGTAGGAAAAAACCTAAAGAAAAGGCACCAAAAAAAATGGTTATAGATTCACGCAAATCATTGGCTACAAATCCCACGAATCTCAAGATTCTATTACAGCCAATTACCAAGTCAGATTTTTCTTCGACTACCAGTCGGCCTTCATTCGGTCTTCAATCAATTTCCACATGCTTTCCTATCGACCTCTTCAACTTGTTTTCGATGTCTTTATCATGTAAAAACACCTCGACCTTCGACTTTGACTTTAGCTGGTCAAACCACCTCGACCTTCAACTTCGAATTTACCCGGTCAAACCACCTCGACCTTCAACTTTGACTTTACCCTGTCAACTCACCTTGACCTTCGACTTGTTGTTGATCCACCTCAACCACAACTATCATTCGATCTACCTTGAATTTAACTACAAATAATATAAGACCCCAACATTCTCCCATGTGTTGTCTTCTTTGTTGAAACTGGGAGACCTCTGAACTTTCGTTCACAAACCCAGGTCCGCAATGCCCATTGCCTCTCTGAACCAAGAGAATTTCACAACACTCACAGTCTTGGTCGGTAAGTTTGCTATTTTTTCCAATGTGTCTACTTTCTCTAGCAACACCTTGTTGCTTTCTACCATGTCTCTCAAAAAATGGAATTGTACATCAATGTGCTTAGTCTTAGAATGGTAAGTTGGGTTCTTTGCCAGAAATATTAGGCTTTGACTATCACAACTTATATTCATATGTCTCTTCTCAAACCCGATTCTGAAACAGATCCTTTGCATCCAAACTACTTCTTTGCTTGCTTGAGTGGTTGCCATGTGTTTATCTTATGTTGTTGACAAGGATACAACATCCTGACACTTACTCTTCCAGCTAATTTCTCCACTGAACATCTTGAACACATATCCACTAGTCTACCTCTGTCAATCCATATCTCCATCCCAGACAGCGTCGACAAAGCCATGTACATTTAATTCACTGTCACCTCCAGGTTTTCCTTGGTAGCATATAGCATAATATTTTGAGCCACACAAATACCTAAATACTCTCTTGATAGTTTTTTGTGCTCCTTCCCAAGTGTCAACATATATCTTCTCAACACTCCCACTCATGGGCAATGTCTAATCGAGTGTGTACCATTGCATACATTATACTACCAACAACACTTACATAGAGAACACGTTCCATGTCCTTTATTTCCTCATGTGTCTTTCGACACTGTTCAGTAGTTAGCCTTGCTCCCACGGGAATTGGCACCTTCATAAGTTTGCAGTCCTGCATGTTGAAATGTTTCGAGATTGTTTCAATATACTTCATCTGGTTCAACTAGAGGTTTCTAGTTGCTTGATCTCTCTTAATATCCATTCCTATAATGAATTTTTTTGCACTAAGATCCTTCATGTTGAACTTGGAGGATAGTTGCTTCTTCACCACCTTTATTGCATCCATGTTGTTTATGATCAACATGTTGTTGACATACAATGCTACATATATGAAATGCCAACCTTTTTCTGTGGAATATATACATTGATTAGCTTTGCTTCTCACAAATCCCAAACTAAGGATGTACATGTATAACTTTTGGTACCATGTCCTTGGTGATTGCTTTAAACCATAAATGGATATTTTTAGTTTGCAGACCAAATCCTTATTTCTCTTTACTACAAATCCTTCAGACTGTTTCATGTATATTTTCTCTTCCAGGTCCCCATGTAGGAACGTTGTCTTCACATCCATCTGCTCTATTTCCTGATCAAATACTGCAGCCAAAGACATTAGTACTCTAATGGAAGTTGATTTTGCAACAAGGGAAAGAATCTCACCAAAGTCGACTCTTTCGACTTGGGAATATCCTTTCACTACCAAACGAGCTTTGAATTTCTCAAATTGACATGTTGCATTCATCTTCTTCTTGAATACCCATTTGCTACCAACATGTTTTCTTCCACTATGTAATTTGACTAAGTCTCGTGTCTCATTCTTGTGCAAGGATTCCATCTCTTCGACCATGGCATCCTTCAATATTTTCCTCTCAGCTAAGTCGATTTCCTCCCCGACCGACTTGGGCTCATCATCGGTGGCAATTAACACATATGTGGCATGAAATTCGAGCAGACTATACCTTTTGATTGTTTTTCTTACTCTTTATGAGCTCCTTACAACTAGGTTCGGTTGTTCCACCTCTTCTATGGATTCAATTGACTCATCTGAATCATATTCTTCGTTCCTTATTTCAAACTACACCTTCTCTAGATTATTCTCAGTCTGAACAATTTCTTCAAGCTAGGATTTACTTTCGACTTCTATGAATACCACATCTCGATTGTAAATTGTTTTCCTTGATGCAGGATCCCAAATCTTATATCCTTTCATTCCTTCTTTGTATCCAATGAAAATACATTTGATTGTCTTATTGTCTAGCTTGCTCCTCTTTTCCTTGGGAATATGCACAAATACATCACAACCAAATACTTTGAGATGTGAAACCGGAGGCTTCTTACCCTACCATACCTCATGTGGATTCGTGTCGACTAGCACTGACGAATGAGACATATTCAATAGATATTTTGTAGTGTTGATTGTCTTCGCCCATAATTCTTGTGCAAGCCCAACACCATTGAGAATGGTCCTTGCCTCGTCCAACAATGATCTTTTCATTCTATTGGAAACTCTATTTTACTGTGGGGTATATGGTGTGGTATTTTTTTTGGTTATGCCACACTGTTTGAAGAAATGATCAAATTATTTTCCACAAAATTCACCATTATTGTCAGTTCTCACCACCTTAATCTTCTTATCTGTCTGGTTTTATACAAGGGATTTAAAGTCTTTGAATTTCTCGAAAACCTCTGATTTCTTCCTCAAGAAATATATCCATGTCTTCCTGGAAAAATCATATATGAAGGAGACATAATACATGGATCCACCAAGTGAAGGCACTGAAACAGGGCCAAACGCATTACTATGAACCAATTATAGAATCTCATTTTCCCTTGTCACTCTAGATGGGAACCTCAGCCGAATTTGTTTTCCATATATACAATGTTCATAAAATTTGACTTCTAAATTGCATTCAGGAAATTCTTCAACCATACCTTTGTTATGCATAGATCGAAGTCATTTTTCTCCAATGTGTCCCATCCTCTCATGCCATAGCATGGTCGAGTCAACTTTATTATGATTTGTCGAGTCGATTTGAATCGAATCATCCTGAGTCAAGTCAATTCAAGTCAAAGTCAAGTTGATTTCAAGAACATCGATGTTGTTGCATACAATGGAGTCGACACTCCTTAGTAACTTGTATAGGGTTCCAATCCAAACTCTTTTTATTATGACCATCACACCTTTTACCATCTTGCATGGATCCTTTTGAAATATAGTGTGCACTCCTACATCACTCATCTTGTTGACAGATACTAGGTTTATTTCCGAACCTGAAATGTGTAGCACACCTGGAAGGGTTATACTCCTCCCATCCTGCAGTAGTCAAACTATTCCTCATCCAACAATTTTTGTTGTCGAGACATCCCCCAAGAACACTTCTCCTCCTTCATATTGTTCTTATTCGCAGAACCATTCTCTGTGTGGTTTCATATGATAGGATACTCCTAATTCAATCATTCAAACATCTTGATTCGACTGTGCACTGGTCAACACCAGGTACACATCGCCTCCCTTATTTGGTGTCATCTTTTTCTCAATCGACTACTTCTCGTCAGATCCTGTATTGACTTCCATTACCCTTGACTTGCAGTCCTTTTTGTAATGCCCAACTTTATCACATTTCCATCATCTTCTTGTCGATTGAACAGGGGATTTAGATTTACACTTCGACTTAGACTTTCTACACAAGAATTTACCTTTATCTCTTTCAACCGGGCGAACTCTCACCACTAAACCATCTTTGGTTGGTCTTTCCACGTTATTCCTTCTCATTTCTTCTGACAATAGAGATGCGACCACATATTCTAGCGTTAGTGTGGTTGTATTACTCCTTATAGGCACAACTAAGTTATCCCATGAGTCTGGAAAATACCATAATAGGCTAAGACATTTCTCCTCCTCAATGGTTTTAATATCCACATATGATAATTGACTTATAATGGTATTCAACGCATTTAAATGCTAAGTCACGGCACTGCCATCACTCATCCTTAGAAGATACAGTTTCTTTCTAAGAAACAATTTATTTACCAGTGATTTCAACTGGTACAAGCTTCCCAACTTGTACCACAGTTTCTTCGTCGAATATTCACCTGAGACATTCAACAACATTGAATCTGCAAGACAAAGTTGAATCGTACTCCTTTCTCTTCTCTCATGTTTATCCTATTGTTTCATCGACATACATGTCGGCATGGTACCTAGAGAGACCGTTTTCCATTGCTCCCAATCTAGAAGCATATCTTCAATTTTAATTTGCCAAAGCTCAAAATTTTGGCCATTTAATTTTTCGATCTCTATTCTCGAGCTGCTCTCCATTATTTAACACAATATTTAGCACAATCTTTAAATATTTTAGACTTACGACTCTTATTGAACTTAGGGTTTAGCTTAGATCCAAGGTTGTTAAGCTAAGCTCTAATACCACATGTTAGGAAATGAGGACAGTTCCACTCCAAACCTAGCAGAAGAAAGGAATAAAGATATAATCAAGAAATTAAATGACAAATCAAACACATAGTACACAGAGATTTTACGCTGAAAACTCAAATCGGGAAAACCAACATTTCTTGAGTGTTATGCTCCCTTGTTTTCTTATTCATTCAGAATAAAAGGTTACATGTCTAACCTTGGTCCACACCTAAGACACAATCAACATCCTACCCTCTTTCTTACACAAGAACAACTCTGTAGCCAAATCGACTTACATATACCTGACCAACAACCTCTAAAATGACTTCTCTAATGATTAGCTTTTACAGCATTACAACACGCCTTCTTTATAGGATTTACATTAGGCAAAACCCTAAATAAAAGGCTCCCAAAAAATGGTTACAGATCCATGGATATCATTGGCTACAAATCCCATGAATCTCAAGATTTTGTTACAGCCGACTACCAAGATGGATTACCTGTCAACTACCAGTTGGTCTTCATTCGGTATTCATTCGATGGCCACAAGACCACTTGTCAACGTATTATCAGTTGACCTCTTCGACTTGTTGTCGATGTATTTACCATATTGAACCACCTCAACCTTTGACTTCGACTTTACCCAGTCAAACCACCTCGACCTTCAACTTAGACTTTACCTGGTTGACTCACCTCGACCTTTGACTACTTGTTGATCCACCTCGACTTCGATTGTCACTCGATCCACCTTGACTTTCACTGCAAAGAATGTAACAACCCAACATTCTCCCACTTTTTGTCTCCTTTGCTGAAACTAGGAAACCTATGAACTTTCATTCACGGACCCAGGGTATCAATGCTTCTTTGCTTCCATGAGTGGCTACCATGTATTCAGCTTCTATTGTTGACAAGGCTATGACCGTCTGTCACTTACTCATCTAGTTGATTTCTCCACCAAACATCTTGACACATATCCACCAGTCGACCTCTGTCGATCCAAATCTCTAGCCTAGTCAGCGTCGACAAAGCCATGTACATCTAATTCACTATTACTTCCAAGTTTTCTTTGGTAGCATATAACATAATCTTTTGTGTCACACAAATACTTGAATACTCTCTTGACAACTATCTAGTGCTCCTTCCCAAGAGTTGACATGTATCTGGTAAACACTCTCAGTGCATGGGAAATGTCTGGTCAAGTGCAGATCATCGCATACATTAGACTACCAACATCACTTGCATAGGGAACATGTGTCATTTCCTTTATTTCCTCATGTGTCTTTGGAC
>ML858188.1:0-26447 GCA_009831015.1 Picea engelmannii
GTCAAAGTAGTCAAAGTGGTTTAAGAGATTTTAGAAGGTAAATAATAAATTGAATTGATGAGTGTACTATAATTCAAAGTGAATAAAAAATAAATTATATAAATAATAAATTTAATGGAGAAATTAGAAGTGGGATAACCCTAAAATAAGGAAAGTGGGCAAAGTGACCTAGAAGATGTTTTTAAGGAAGCTACTTGGAGAGTATAAATAAGAGGCAAGGCTCTCTCATTTTAGACACACTTGAGAATATTGAATACCTATAGGTGTCTGAGTTAACCAAATGATATCTAAGCTGAATTTCTAAGGGAAGATGAAGAAAAGAAGGCCGAAATTCAAGGAAGGATAAATTCTTTTGATGATGCTTTCTAAGGTATGTTATTTACAGGTCATCTCACCATTTTCACAAAATAGTTTTTTATAGAATGATTCAGATCATGAAATTTATATTCCATTGAGGAAACATATCCAAGTATTTGTGGTAAAAAATTCATCTTGTGGGTCGTTGTATTTTTGGAGTTACACTCCGTGGAAAATAGTGTTTGTGGCTAGTCTTGAAACTAGTCAAAAACAGGTGCTTTGGGTAAAAACGTCATAACTTCTTCATAACATATCTTAATTTAGTAAGACCAAATGTGTTGGTTAAAGTACAATCTTTATTATTATTTGAAATAGCTTTAGATCGATTCAACAAATATTTCGTGTGGGGAACGCTCTACAAGGTCTCTCTCTAGAATAAGACACAATTCAACAAGGTATGCCATTTTTTCTATAACTACTTTTCTAAGAGGTTACAAGTAGTGACACCTATAATAATTGTATAAAACACACTGCATAACATTTTTTTATCAGTTTCATATATTTATTCATTACAGGTACAAAGTTATGATTATTTCAAGTTAGGGTTGTTGACTAATCCAAAACTAGTCATGTGAGACTAAAGAAAAGTTTGATGTAAGTGATAGTCTCTTGTTGTTTAAAGTTAAAGAAGGTTTGTAGGTATGTGATCATATACATCAGGTCTATTACAGAGTTATAAACCATATTTGTATGATGAAATTTATGAGGGCTTTTGGTTGATGTACAAGTTGGGTACATGGTTGAGACAAGTAGTTGATGAGTTGTCACATACATGAGGTGTATAGTTGATGATGTTGGTACATATTGATGAGTCATAATTGATGTGTAGTTGACACATGATTGGCACATACTTGATACATGGTTGGTTTCACTTGTTTATGGTACATGTTGATTACAGATTGTTTGGTATAGGTTGGTGTATGGTTGATGCACTTGTTTATGGTATAGGTTGGTGCATGGTTGATGCATTTATTTATGGTACAGGTTGATGCATGGTTTAGTTTTATTGGTACAAGTTTACAATGGTATATCTCACAGTTATAGTGTGACAACGGTTCCATCATTCTACTTCTACTTTAGGGCGGTTGGAAGGGGCAAGGACAAGTGGTTGTAGCCACCTTTCGGTTGTAGCCAGAGAACATAGGGTGTTGTATCCTCCTTCTGGTTGTAGCCAGAAAATTGGGGAGTTGGAACTTCCCTCAGGTTGTAGCTTGAGAAACTAGGGGGTTGGAGCCTCCTTCCAGTTGCAGCTGGAAAACAAAGGAAGTTGGTACTTCCAATGAATGTAATTCTTCAATACATATAAGAAAAAAACATTCCGTGATTTTCTCTCGATTTGGGTTTCCATATAAAACATTTGTGTACTGTGTATGTGTGAGATTGTTCATTTCTTATTGCTCATTATTGGATAATAATTCTACATTGATATAACACTTGGATTATTTGAAGAAAAATGATTATAATTACGCTATTAATGATTCACCCCCCCCTCTCAGTAATCCAACAATTGGTATCAGAGAAGATTCCTTCAGAAATCAGTTTAACCACTAAAAGGTAGATCATGGAGAGTACCAATTTGTATAAAAATAGAATACCATAGTTTGATGGAAAAAAATATGTTTTTTGGAGCATAAGGCTGAAGACATATATACAGGCACATGGATTTCAAGTTTGGCAATCAATTGTAGATGGATACACAAAACCAATAGTTCCACCAACAAATGACAAAGCAGTGAAACTCGGTGAGAATAATTCCAAAGCCAAAAATGCACTTTTGAATGGTCTCAGTGAAATGGTATTCACCAAAGTTGCACATTGTAAATTTGTTAAAAATATTTGGGACAAGCTTCGAAATATTTATGAAGGAGATACAAAAGACAAAGCAACAAAGCTTCAAACTTACAAAGGTCAGTTCGAACAACTAAAAATGAAGGAATATGAGAATATTGCAGCCTACTTCTTACGAGTCGATGAAACAGTGAATGCAATCATAGGATTGGGAGAAGAAATCAAAGAATCTGTAATTTTTCAAAATGTACTAAGATATCTTCCTATGAGATTTAACCCTAAGATATCAACACTAGAAGAAATATTAGATCTAAACACAATAAGAATGGATGAACTTCATGGAATCTTCACAGCATATGAAATGAGAACTGAACAAGAAAATCTAGATGTAAAAGAAGAAGCCTTCAAAGCATCCACAATATCAAAGAAAAAGAAAAAGGAACAAGAATAATATAGCAGTAGCAGTGACGTCTCGGAAGATGATGAAGAAGTGACCAAATTCATCAAAAGACTAAACAAGGGAACTGACGATAGGTATAGAGGTAAGTTTCCTTTAATTTGTTTTAATTGTGATGGTATTGGTCATTTTTCTAACAAATGTGCTCATAAGAAAAAGAGAAATGATGAAGGTTACTCAAAATAAAAAAACACATATAAAGGAAAAATAACTACAAAGAGATTTTTCAAGAAAAACTTATGCACCAAAGAAGACATCTCATTATCAGATGAAGATGAAGTCAGTGATAGTGAGACATGAAGAGTTTTATTCATGGCAGTAAAAGACTATGACAAAGAAGACTCTGAAGAAAAATATGAAGAAGCCGAAGAATAATATGAAGAAGTCGAAGAAGAAATTGAAGAAGAAACAGTTGACTATCGAGAAGAATTAATGTGTGCCATAGAAGTTATCAGAAGAGAAAAGAAGAAAAACAAGAAACTACAAGCAGAACTAGACAAGAAAAAATATACTCGAGAAGTAGAACAAATGTTCACAAAATTGATGGTTCAAATAGAACAAGATAAAAGAATTGATGAAGCACTCAAATAAAATCTAGAAGAAAAGGACAGGATCATTGGAAACTTGGAAGTAGAGATTGTTGCACTAAGAAAGGATATTCAAAAGAAAAATATGCAGAATAGATGAAAAGTTCTCGATGACATTATCAATAGTCAAAAATCTCATCTTGACAAGTCTGGAGTTGGATATAATCAGATAGAAAAGGGATCAATCTCCAAAACAACAGAGCAAGAAACATATCCAAAACGTTATGCAAAAACAATCAAAGGGGATAGGAAGATATACAAGGAAGATTACAGGGACACTCCTCCACCAATAAGATTTAGATTTCATAATCAACAACAGACAAATAGGCCTCAAGAAGAAGAAGGATTTATAAGAGAACCTCCTTTCAGAAGATATTCAACTCCCAGGCATCAAACTAATTTTTTTGGTTTATGTTATGCATGCAATAATTTTGGACATAAAGATGTGAATTGCAGAGCTAACAACAGGAACAATAAGAACTTTGAGAGTCATACACAAAGGGATTATTCAAGAAGACCTAGTGAAACACAAAGAAGAAGTTACAACAAGTTTGAATCTTTGAGCACTAAAGTGGAATGTTACAAATGTAACAATTTTGGACACATGGGAAAAGATTGTAGAATGACAGTCCTTCCTAAAGAACCTCAACAGAATAACAATAGTCACAGACAGGAACCTCAGAAAATGACATGGATAAGAAATCAAGATCAGTGTAGCAATGAAGAATGCACAATTGCTCTAACATATAAGTAGAAGAAACGTGGTTGGTATGTTGACAGTGGATGTTCAAAACACTTGACAGGTGATAGAGACAATTTTCTTACATTACAAAAGGAAAGAGATGGATTAGTCTCCTTCGGAAATGATGATTCAGCCAAAATCATTGGAAAAGGCATAGTCTGAATTGGGAACAAGAATGAAAAGGCAAAAAATGTTCTACTAGTAGAAGATATTAAACATAATATTCTAAGTGTGAGTCAAATGTGTGACCAAGGTCATAAAGTTACTTTCGATTCAAAAAATTGTGAGATAATAAAAGAAGGTTCATGGAAATTGGTCACTACAGCTGCAAGAACTTCAAGAAACATATATGTGTTAAGTGAAATTGGAAATGAAAAGTGTTTTCTAGGAAAGGAAGATGAAATTTGGTTATGGAACAGAAGAATGGGGCACATACAATTTGATAACCTTGTCAAAGTCAGCAAAAGAGAAGCAGTCAGAGAAATGCCCCAAATCATGAAACCAACCAACACTTTATGCAAGCATTGTCAACAAGAAAAGAAAACAAAGACCATGTTTAAATCAAAGGAATATTCAACGACAAGACCATTGAAAATTGTGCATACTGATCTAGTTCGACCAACTAAAACAAAGGTCTTAAAATGTGAGAAATACTTCATGTTATTAGTTGATGATTATACAAGAATGACTGCAAATTTCTTTCTCAAGAATAAGTTAGAAGCTTTTGAAAACTTCAAGATCTACAAGGAAATGGTTGAAAATGAAATGGATTCAAAAATCAAATGCTTAAGATCAGATAATGGAGGAGAGTTCACCTCAAAGGAATTTATGGACTACTACAACAATCATGGAATAAAAAAGGAATTATCCGTTTCCAGGACACCTCAAAAGAATGGAGTTGTTGAAAGAAAGAACATGACAGTACAATAAATGGCTCGAACAATGTTAATGGATTCGAAATTGACATATATTTTTTGGACACATGCAGTGCATATAGTATTTCACATTCAAAACAAAGTAATGCTTAGAAAGAACACTAAAAAAACTCCTTACGAACTATGGAAAGGAAGACCAACAAATGTAAATCACTTTAGAGTTTTTAGAAGCAAATGCTATGTCAAAAGAGAAGATGGAGGAATGGGAAAGTTTGACTCTCATGTGGAAAAAGGAGTACTTGTTGGTTACTCAAGTACAAGGAAATCATACAAGTGTTACAATCTAAGATTGAACAAACTTGTGGAAAACATCAATGTAACAATTGATGAAACAGGTAGACCATAATCAAAGGAAGAAGAAAATGGATCAATGGAACAGATTTTCGAATAAGATGCAGAAGATGAAAAGGAAGTAGAAGAGGAAGACAAATAGAATCAAACAGAAGAAGAAGAGCAATTTCAGCAAGTGTCTCCAAAGACACCTAGTAAACGAGTACAAAAGAATCATCCTTTAAATTAGATTATCGAAAACAAATATGCAGGAGTTGAGACTAGAAGATGAATCCATTCACTAGAACAAACACACCTAGCACTTTTATCTACAATTGAACCAAATTGTTTTGAAGAAGCCAACAAGGATGAATGTTGGAATAAGGCCATGGATGAAGAATTGTATCAAATAGAGAAAAAAGGCACTTGGGAACTGGTTCCAAGACCAAAGAATAAGAATGTTATCAGCACAAAGAGGGTCTTCAGGAATAAATTGAATGAATATGGACAGGTTACAAGGAACAAAGCTAGATTGGTATGTAAAGGATATGCACAGGTTGAAGGAATCGACATTGAAGAGACATTTTCTCCAGTTGCCATAATGGAAGCAATCTGTTTGCTTTTAGCTTATGCATGCTCCAAAAATATTAAAATGTATCAAATGGACGTAAAATCAACTTTTCTAAATGGGGAAATTGAAGAAGAAGTCTACATTGAACAACCAAAAGGATTTCAGTTGTCAGAAAACGCAGATTATGTGTGTAAATTAAAGAAAGTCTTGTATGGTCTAAAACAGGCTCCTAGAGCATGGTACTCTAGACTGGATAAGTATTTGCAGTAAGAAGGGTTCAGAAAAGGAAGTGCAGACAACAACCTCTACATCAAGGTAAGTCAAGGTAATATTTTATTAATTGAAGTTTATGTTGATGATAATATTTTTGGTAGTGATGATGACAAGTTAAGACAAACATTTGCAAAATATATGCAACATGAATTTGAAATGTCGTTACTTGGAGAACTATCCTTCTTTTTGGGACTTCAGATACGCGAAAGAAACCAAGGAATTTTTATTTCTCAAACCAAGTATATCAGAGAAATGCTAAAAAGGTTCGGTATGGAAGATTGCAAACCAGTTTTCACTCCCATGCAAACCAGTTGCAAGCTGAGAAAAGATGATGATTCGAAGTCTACAGATCAGAGGAAATATAGGTCAATGATTGGAATCTTACTATATCTAACAACATCCAGACTAGATGTAATGTAGGTAGTTGGACAGGTGACACGATTTCAAGCAGCACCAAAGGAATCACATGTATTAGAAGTGAAGAGGATTTTCAGATATCTCAAAGGAATAGAAGAGTTTGGATTATGGTATCCAAAAGGAAAGGATCTATCACTTATTGCCTACACAGATGCAGATTGGGCAAGTTGTATTGATGATCAATGAAGAATTAGTGGAGAAACATTCTACTTGGGTGAGTGTTTAGTATCATGGATATGCAAGAAACAACCATTGATATCCTTATCTACAATCGAGACAGAGTACATTGCAACAACATCATGTTGTACATAGGTTCTTTGGATGAAACAAACTTTGATAGATATACAAGTTGAGTATGATGAGCCCATTCCAATATATTGTGATAATACAAGAGCCATAATTATGTCAAAGAATCCAGTGATGCACTCCAAGATGAAGCACATTCCAATAAAGTATCACTTTTTATGGGAACGGGTTGCAGAAAAGAAAAACAGAATTGAGTATGTGGGCACAAAAGAACAAGTGGCAGACATCTTTACAAACCCACTTCCATAGGAAGCCTTTGAGTATCTTCGCCAGAGACTCGGAGTTATTTCTACTCCAAAATGAATTCTTTTAAATGCTTATCTTATATGTCTTATATATACACGAGGAAGAACCATAAGAAGACGGTTCAGCCAGGGGGAGCAGCCCTAGATGGAAATATTTATCAGATGCAGAGGACATAGGCATGGTTCCAAGGAGAGGATATTTATCATATGTATAGGATAGAGGCATGGTTCCAGGGGGAGCATGAGTGATATGATTTCAATATTGCATCAAAGTGTTGCCATCAATGCCAAAGGGAGAGATTGTTGATTAAGGTTGGTTGTCATTGATGTCAACCCTTGAAGAAAGCCCCATAGCACAAATGTTGGGTAATGGACCCAATATTGTTTGATGTAAAGATGACTTGTTATTTTCTTGCCATGGTTGATAATAAGTAGAAATGGATGAAATCCAAAGTGGTCCCCTTATGGTGAAAGCCCTCACAGGAAGACGCTTTGCGGATTGAGTTATCCTAGAAGTATGGTTAGAGAACCCATGATTATTTGTATAATAATGAGATGAAGGTCAATGAATTTGTCATTGAAACTATACTATATTTATAGTTCTTGTCATGACATTTCTAGTGGTATGTGGAATGTCACATAACTCCTCATGGTTAGAGAGTTATGGCCATGAGAAGTTGGAGAACCCAGGTTTGGGTAATGGAACCAAGTTTGTTTGATGGATAATGGTATGCGTTTTGATATATTTGAAGGAAATACTATTCTATATGGATGGTACATGTCATTCCATTTCTAGTGGTATGTGGAATTCCACATAACTCCTCAGGGTTTGAGATTTATGGCCTTACGAAGTTCGAGGACCCTCTTATGTCATCTAGAAGCCCCAAAAGGTCAAAGTAGTCAAAGTGGTTTAAGAGATTTTAGAAGGTAAATAATAAATTGAATTGATGAGTGTACTATAATTCAAAGTGAATACAAAATAAACTATTTAAATAATAAATTTAATGGAGAAATTAGAAGTGGGATAACCCTAAAATAAGGAAAGTGGGCAAAGTGACCTAGAAGATGTTTTTAAGGAAGCTACTTGGAGAGTATAAATAAGAGGCAAGGCTCTCTCATTTTAGACACACTTGAGAATATTGAATAACTATAGATTTATGAGGTAACCAAAGGATATATAAGATGAATTTCTGAGGGAAGATGAAGAAAAGAAGGCCGAAATTCAAGGAAGGATAAATTATTTTGATGATGCTTTCTAAGGTATGTTATTTACAGGTCATGTTACCATTTTCGAAATAACTTTTTTTCTAGAATGATTCAGACTGTGAAATTTATATTCCATTGAGGAAACATATCCAAGTATGTATGTTAAAAAATTCATCTTGTGGGTCGTTGTAGTTTTGGAGTTACACTCCATGGAAAATAGGGTTTGTGGCTAGTTCTGAAACTAGTCAAAAACAGGTGTTTCAGGTAAAAATGTCATAACTTCTTCATAACAAATCCAAATTAATTAAGAACAAATGTGTTGGTTATATTATAGGATTTATTATGTTTTTTAATATTTTCAGATATATTCATCAAGCATTCCATGCGGGGCACACTCTACAAGGTCGCACTCTAGAATAATCCATAATTCAGCAAGGTATGCCATTTTTTCTATAACTACTTTTATGAGAGGTTCCAAGTAGTGAAACATGGAGGAATTGCATAAAACAAACTAAAGAACATTGTGTATAAATTTCATATCTTTATTCATTACAGGTACAAAGTTGTGATTATTTCTAGTTAGGGTTGTTGACTAATCCAAAACTAGTCATGTGAGACTAAAGAAAAGTTTGATGTAAATGATAGTCTCTTGTTGTTTAAAGTTAAGGAAGGTTTGCAGGTATGTGATCATATACATTAGGTCTATTATAGAGTTATAAATCATATTTGGATGATGAAATTGATGAGGGATTTTGGTTGAGGCACAAGTTGGGTACATGGTTGAGACAAGTAGTTGATGAGTTTGAACAAACATGAGGTGTATAGTTGATGATGTTGGTACATATTGATGAGTCATAGTTGATGAGTAGTTGACACATGATTGGTACATACTTGGTACATGGCTGGTTTCACTTGTTTATGGTACATGTTTATTACAGATTGTTTGGTATAGGTTGATGCATGGTTGATGCACTTGTTTATGGTATAGGTTGATTACAGGTTGAGGTACAAGTTGATGCATGGTTTAGGTTTATTGGTACATGTTTACAGTGGTATATCTCACAGTTATAGTGTGACAATGGTTCCATCATTTTACTTGTGCTTCAAGGCGGTTGGACGAGGCAAGGACATGTGCTTGTAGCCACCTTTCGGTTGTAGCTAGAGAACATATGGGGTTGTAGCCTCCTTCTGGTTGTAGCTAGAGAATTAAGGAGTTGTAGCTTCCCTCAAGTTGTAGCTTGAGAAACTAGGGGGTTGGAGCCTCCTTCCAGTTGCAACTGGAAAACAAAGGAAGTTGGTGTTTCCAATGAATGTAATTCTTCAAGACATATAAGAAAAAGTATTCCGTGGTTTTCTCCCGATTTGGGTTTCCACTTAAAACACTAGTGTACTGTGTATGCGCGTGATTGTTCATTTCTTATTTCTCATTATTGGATAATAATTCTACATTGATATAACACTTGGATTGTTTGAAGAAAAAGGATTATAATCACGCTATTACTGATTCACCCCCCCTCTCAGTAATCCAACATCCATGTCACAAGACATGGGTTACCAATCAACGACAATAATTTAAGAATGTTCAAGATTGTAAAGAAGGATGTTACCCCAACAAATCTCTCAAATCCTATCAGCAGCCATAAACTCTCTACATCTAAGGAGAAGAAAATCTTGACAACAATTAGGAACATATTTGCATCCTAGGAAGTGATAGAAGAGAAACAATTCCATGAGCAACATCACAAAGATCTAGAAGAGACCAACAAGCCATGGAAAAAATTTGATGAAGAGCAGAAAGACGAACCTGAGAATGAGGAATTTATACCATTCCTGTCACAAGATCCTTTGGGCATTCAAGAGACCAATCAACAAATATTAAAATATTTGAATGACATGATGAAGGAGGACATACAAAGAAATGTTGATGAACAAGAAAACCAAGGACATCACAACTACATTGAAATTTGGTTCCATACAACCATAAAGTTGAGGCACCACTCTATCCTTAAATATTTCTTGACATCATCACCATTAGAACACCCGGTCTCTCATGTTCTGGCGCATACTAAAATGTATTTTTCAAACTGGAATGTGAGTACATTTGTAATCCTATTATCCACATGGCTACATTGTAAATACTCCTACACTTGAGAAAATGTTTTCTTTTTCCAGGTAGAGTATGACATTGTAATAAATAAATAAATAAAATAGTAAAGAGAAAAGTAAGCTCAATTGTGAAAACCAGTTTACTTGTGCAATTGGACATAAGTTTTTCTTAAAAAATTGGCAAATGAAAGGAAAGACTCACAATAAATTATGCATTCAATTGTTGGTTCTACCTTATATTATTCAAATCATTATATTCATTCTCATGTCGGATGATGTGGGATTCCTTAAGGCCCACCTTTCAACAAATATTTTCCCAGCAACTCCAGCATATCATCTGAGATCGATATTAGAGATGTTCATAAGTACCTTAGGAATTGAATACATCAATGACAAGCCTCCTCACCATCAATAGTGGGAATTCATCAAGGTATCTTGATTGACATATCTTATAGGTGACTTGAATTCAACACATTCATTTGTACCTAGGAATATGTACTTAGTAATCTTAACACTCATTAACATTAATGGTGAGTTTTATTGTGTTGGTTAAAGACATCCATTAATGATTGGTAATCCAACGAATTATCTTTATGTTCGACTTCAGTAAAATTTATTCACATAGATAGAATTGTGCTAAGATGTGGGTTTATGGTGAAGACTATCTGGTTCATGATTCTAACAACAATTTTTAGTTTCTAGTAGCGTGCAAAATAAAAAGGGGTGAAATTTTTGCAACATCTTTCCTTGCAACAAAATCAACCACCAACACTCATTTATCATCCCTTGGTTTCAATTTGGTTTCAATAGTTTAAGTTTGAATAAGTTTAGATTTCCTACATTCTAAAATTTTTAGAGCATGTACAGAATTGAATCTCAAGCTTCTTTGTTCATAATAGCATCAAGACATATTTGGAAGCACTATTATTAAATTCATAAACTTCAGTTTCTCCAGTCAACATTATTTTCTTAACTTCAAAGGTTTTTTCTCATTCTGGTATATGAAGACCTATAACTACATTTTTTATATTTGTTGTACAGAGTTTGGATAGTGCTAGGTATTCACTTCTTAGTTCAAAGGTTTATGCACTTAAAAAATATCCTAGATCAGTATATAACCTACCATTTGTACCAGATCCAACAATAGAGCTCCAAAGTTCATGTGTTCATTACATTGGTCCATTCATCTTCAAAATATTTTTTCACCAGTTTAGGTTCATCATACATCTCTGTAAGTATGGAGGAATAACAAATTCTGAGGAGAGTATGTTCTAAATTATTTTAATTTATTAAGAATAAGGGGATTTCATTGTGAAACACTCTTATGTTTGTTGTCTCACTCTTATCCCTCTATCCTACCTCTATACCAATTTGATTGCATCCAATTTTATTACTTAATTATCTCTTCATATCCTAAGCCTTCCTACTCTTACCCTCACATTACACATCCATATCCATACTTCCATACCATCTAAATCTTACTTTATCCATATGGCATATTTCCCATTACATTCGTATCACTCTCCACGATGACTCACCTATCTACTATATGGCATCCCTCATATGTTTACTTCTAGAACTAATCATCATTATCCACTAAATTCTCCACATCCAGGTATAATTGTCTTCTTATTGTATAAACAAGGCTAACTATTCTATAATTACCCATAATCTTTCATGAAAATTGTTTATGGATTCGACCATCGAGACTCATTTGGAATCATTGAAGGGATTCCAAATGAGCTTCATCCATATCATTCAAAACTAAATTGTGTGGGACTTCAAAACCACTGACCATTCAAACCATCTCCCATCTAACCTTGCCTGTAGTAATTGTGAAGTGTGGAAGTAAGGGTTTTCTCCTAGTTTAAGTAACTATAGTTGAAAATGGTGATCGGTCACCATGAGCCAACATACATGTATTCTCTTAGGATCTTACTGCATTTCGAGTCTGATCAAAAATTGAATTTTCCCTATTATTTATGAAAAATCTTGGGTAAGATGTCAAGTCAATTGAGACGAAACAATAAAACCCTCATAAAAGCGTGTATCATCATGACATGGTGAGAATGTTAATTGTAGCTGAATTGTGTAAAACAAAAAAATCATGGGATAATTTTGTCAGCCAAAATATGTTTAATGCACAACATAATGAAGTGGTGGTAGGGGACCAAGTAGAGAAGGGTGTTGGCAACGATAAAAAATGGTCTTGTGAAGAGAAGTCTGCTGGTGGAGCCCTTGTTTATGCTAGTTCCATCTTGCAGAGTCACTAGAAATATGGAAAGGAAAAGGGTGAATACTCAGGTGATAGCCTCCACTCATCAAAAGCAAGAAAAAAACACAGTTCCCAATATCTTTAGATAGTAAAGGAGAAGATGTCAAATATTGGAAGATATCTTTAGAATTACAAAGAAACATAGGACTACAACTTCAAATCCTATAAGCAAGACACCTCCTAATCCCTATGACAATGTATATGTTGTACATATTGAATCCAATGCATCATCAATTGAACCAATAGTCAAGATGAAGATGAAGAATTGAAAATTAAGAAACTTAAACAAGAGCTCTTGGAATTGACTGTATTGAACAGGTATATACAAAAGGAAAATGATCAATTAAAAATGAAAAGACAAAGGTTCCAAGAGGAAATCAAGAAGCTATGTTTTGAAAATAGGAAAATGCATAAGGTATTCATAAATTCCAGTTAGCCAGTATAGAGAAGACACCTCGAGAGGATAACTAGGAAGAAAGGGGGTCTCAACATTTTGATTAATGAAGTTGGACTCTCCTAGAGATTTATGGGATGCTCTCAGTTTTGATCTGTTTTGTGTGGATCCTTCTTGCATGAGGACATGCAAGTAAACATGTGTGGGGGAGATGTTGGCCTCCCATTTTTCAATGATTTAATACCTCTTTTTTCGCACTTCTATCCTTCTTTATAACTGAACATGGCCCTATTATTAAAGATTTCCATTATTTTAAGTTCAAAACCCTCTCAACAAGCACTTGAAGGTAATTGTTGCCCATTTTATCATATTTACTAAGGTCTTAGTGAATTAAAATGATTTTTTAAACTAATCTTGCTAAGTACGAATTTATCAATTTAGTTCATATACCCCTAGTGCCATTTCGGTACTTGGGTTTGTTTGTTAGCATATGTATGCGTTCTCAAATGGAAAACAACCAACTGGGTTTTGAAGATCTAGATGCCAAGATGGCATGTGTCCCTTGGTTTGTTCTGAGGTTTCACATGGAAGCCTCTAGCCATGGTCAAGGGTTTTCATTTAAAAACTTACCAAATTAGCAACAACTAACTTTCAGTGTGATTTACAGACAAATGAAGAAGAATCCAACAATTCTAGAACATGAGTTTTGTGTAGAAAGGCCTAATTTGAGTATTGTGTGGGAAGATTTATGAAATCAAGAAAAGTTAGTAATATATGAAGGTTTTCCTAAACTAGGTTTGCCTAGATTTATATTACGTCCCTTTTTCAAGTTATTCAATGAATTTAAGTTCAGATCTATGCTCCATATTGAAGGCTCCACGATGGAAGATTGATTTGGTTGTTTCCCACTTTTTCTATGTTCGTCTGGATGGTTATATGAAATTAGAGACAGTTTGATTTGATTATTGATTGTAACTATTATTGATACTTTGTTATACAATATTGAAGGATCACTCTTATCTATGCATATGAATACCTTTGTATATAATGATTATCTCTATAATGTAATGGAGAAACATATGAATATATCATATTGAAGCTGTGGATAGTTCCTGCGATTTTCCATATATTGTTGTCATATAACAATGTGTATGAATTGATGTGTGCATTGTATATTAAAGACTATGTTCTTTAATATGAATTGTAACTTTGATCACTGGCTTCTATTTGATTATATTTTTGTAAGTAAATAAGCTCGCTCCTAGTTGGTAAGGTCCCACCAACCTAGGATGTGTAGCTAGCTTGTATTTTATGTTATTAGCTTAGTTAGACTCTACATTAACTTGGTTATGCTCTGCAACATTAGATATTATATTTTATATTTGATTTGGATTACTTTGTTAACAATAACTCTTTAACTTGTTTGTATTTAGGAACATTAAAATTTACCTTAACTTTCATTCATGTTTGATTATAATCTTCTGTCAGTTTGATAATTCGTTTGCTATGTTTCCTTTAAGCTGATACAATTCCAAGAATTTTGGTGTGTTACAGTTATTGGAACTTCGTAAGAGCTAAACTCATCACCATTAAAAGTACTGGAACACTCAAAGTGAAAGAAAGTACTATGAGCCTTCGTAAAGAGAAGGTCTTATGAACCAATAATTGGTTTTATTACTTTGTTTTAAGTGAATGAATATGTTGAGATGAATGACAAGAATCTATTTGAGTCGTAATTGCACAAAGATAAGTAATTTGGATGCAAAAGCACAAAATTACCAATAAAGACTTGTTATACTTAACATATGTGTTTTAATTCTTTAGCTTGTGTGCTTTATTTAGTTACATATTCCATCACTTACCTTTCTAAGATAATAATTCCAAGATTAGGCCAGTGGCATTTTGTGATAGTTCAACTCTTTTGTTGACTGATTTGGATGACAACTTGAAGGGTATTTTAACTTTTCATTTTCATATTTCTTAAAGTTAATATAAAATAATTAAAACTCATTAGTTTGACAAGTTATTCATCTCTCAGAGTGCATGAACACTTAGATCTCAAGAGAAATATTGCACCACATGCCATTAATGAAACCCAATCTAATGAACTAATCATTGTTCATAGGTTTAATTTTTGGTCTTGAGTATCTTGGTTCACTCATACATTGAAGTATTAAGTATTCATCGATTAAAAAAGATATCATAAGAAAACATATCTATGAATATACCACATGTCTTGACATAGTATGCAGTGCCCATGTTCATCTTGATATAAATCGGTGAGTGCAAGATTAAGGTGTCTAAGATTTAATTTTGATTTCATTGGATTGGTTTGTGATTTGGATTGATCATGTTAACATAGGTTAGAATGGGATAGAATAGAATTTTATAGGAATTAGTTGTTAACACAGGTTAGAATAGGATAGAATAGGCTTTGATCATACATTTCATGTGCTTTCATACCGAAGTCTATGAACTGCCGGATTGATAGATTTAATGTCCATAAATCAACATATAATTTGACCGACACTCTATGTGGGTTATTTCATCTCCAAGTGATATCCTAGGTTCTATTAGGTGGTTTTGTGAAAATGAGATGGATCTGGGGGCTTTGACTATGGTTGGGAAAGGGATATAGGTCCTATGCCATTAAAATACAGTTTTGGTGCATAATGTTTTATTTTGAAACATATCAGAGGAAGTTTTAAATGATTATTATTCTATTTAAAAATAACACATGCCTGCTTTATAACATGTGTTTGTTCCCGTGAATTAAAAAAATAGGCAGGATTGTCTCTTTTCCTCTACATGTTGGATGAGGTGGCTTTGGCTTATCTTTAGAGTGACAAACCTAGTAGTTTGGACTACATAAACAAATACACACTCAATTTTGCAACTCCTCATTATTATCTTTGTATTTGACAAGGTTTTTAAACATGGTCCACATATTCATCATTGATGAAATTGCACAAAATTATAAAGCCATGTTTGCAATTTCCAAATATATATATATATATTTTTAAGAAAAAAACATTGTTTTATATTTTTATATATATTTTTTATTTTTATATATCATAATTCTAAAATACACATTTATTTGTTTTTACTGTAAATTTTTGCGTCCTTGTCCATTCATGAAAACACATATATGGTGCACAAGTACATACTAAAATCTACACACACACACAAAAAAATGATTAGTTATGTTAAGACCCTAAAACCTGGTCTCAAAACTTGACCTTGTAATTTCAAGGACTCACTTACTTTATTAACTTAAAAAAATATAAAATAAACATAAAAAAAATGAGAAAATATTAGTCAAAAAGAACTAGTTATTATCTACAGCTGTACAAATTTGTTTCAAGAAATTCCATCATTGAGGTACTAAATGACATCTTATTGATAACATATGCATTATATTTTATATGAAAAGTAACACACTATTATTAGAAGAACATGATTTATATTGGGATATACAATTTTTTCATAAATACAAGTTATTTATATTTTAGAATCTAATTTGATTTCCTACTTTTCATCATTTTACAACATATTCTAATAAGTTGTGCATGTACCTCGATTAATTGCTCATAGTCAACATAATGTTGTTTTTTGGCATATTTACATTTCAAATAATGTGTCATGGGAGAGAAGAATTAGCTTGTACTAGCCATTGTGTGTATTATTTCATGTGCTTTCATTTGATTATATTTGGAGAAGCATATCCTTATTTGCTTCGACATGGGAAAGTATGATTTTATAGGTATATAGAGTAGGTTTCTAACCTAATTTATTTCCCATCATATGCTACCTTTTCCGTATGCCCAAGAATATTTTTGAATAATAGACTAGGAAATATTAATAATCTCACATACAGTTAAGAGGGTTTCACCCACCTAGGAGGATGATAAACCCTAATATGCCTTCTCAATTTTCTTGATCATGAAAATAAATTTATCTATTAAATATAATTATTGTTATTCACTTATTTACATTGGTCTCAGAGAATAACTAGCGTGCATACTAACCCTTTTTAGTTATACACTTTCCTTGCAAGTATATTAATTATAACACCAAAGGAAAAGAGGTCAATAAACCCCACATTATCTTATTTTTAGTGCTAATTATCTAGTTATTTTATTTATTATTTCCAATCAACTTAATAAACTCTCATATAAACATTAAATATCTAATTATAGGAACAATTGACATTTGATTTGTTAATTAACTTTGTGTCCTACTTGCATCCCTCCTTGTACCCCTCTGCCAAATTTCCCCTTTTTTCTAAAATTAAGAGATGATTCCAAGTCCCTTCCAAGATTCTTATATTAAGCCTTGTCGCTTGTTGTAATGTAGTACTTCACTTTAATTATCACACTACAATACACTTAGATTTAGTAATAACTTAGTAATGTATATATTATGTAATATGCATTAATATCTTAAATTTAAATATCTCAAGTATAATCAGTAGTTTCTAAAATGAATTAAGTCCAATCCAATAATGGAAATCAAAGAGGGGTGCACTAGTTAATAAATACCCTACCACATTCATTCCTAGTGGGTGTCTTAAAATTACTTGAAATTTGAACAATATATCACTTGGTAATAAAGGGGGCGAGGGGTATTTTAATATATCTATGGATATAGGTACTTAGGGGGTGTTTTTTATTTATCTATATGAGTATGGATATAGGCATTTTAGAAGGAATGGGGAGGAGGAATCCTAGTCTATTCTAAGAATGGATTGAAAAACATTAATGATCTTATCACATTTCTTCATTGAGAAACATTTTGGTAGTTATGGTTAGCCAAATTGAGACTTTGTTGAAGGTTTTGGAAAAAAAATGGAATTTATTAAGAGAATGAAACAACACCAAGTAAAAAATATCTTCAAGGAAAACCATAAATCTTTTATTTGAATTCTTAGGGAAACTATTAATTACCCTTACAATACATTCTAGTTTAAAATCCAAGTACAAACTTTTGTAGAACATAGGATACATTTTAGGATTGGTTCAATACAAAGAAAGGTTGGTGTAGTGGGGGTTTTGGTGCAATTGTGCACACAAATTTCCTTATTATATAAATATAAAGTAGAAAAATAAAGGAAATGGGACAAACCTACAATAAAATTCTTCAATCTACAAGCATAAATGAAAAATGTAAGATCATTAAAGCATGTAATTAAATGATAAAACAAAATTCAAATCACAAATTTTGGAGGGAAGAAGCAATGCTTGATTTTATTCCAATGGAAGGAGATATAAAGTATGTAATCCATCACATTGGAAGAAAATGCATCTAAAAGTGGGCTCCATTTATCTCCATGGGAGGGTCCTTTAACCCCATTGTATACTTAATCTCAATCTTTGGTGTATGTGGGTAGCGTGTTCCTTTGTGGATGGACATATCGAAGGGAAAAAAAGAAATATAGAGGGAAAGAAAGCTATAATGAGAGGTTAGGAATGATGGTTTCCTAATTCTCCAATCTCATTCCTCCAACATAACTCTAATACAATTTCCTCATGTTAGTCCCTAAAGTTGTCCTTAACTGATAAGGGAAATCTAGGGCACCTCAGTTATTGCAATGGTTTTATGTTTAGGTATTTTTTAGGTTTTGGATTGGTTTATAGGTCAAGTAGGGAATGAAAAAGATAATAAGAGTTTCTAGTTACAAAATCAAGTTTCCACCACACATACTTAGTCAATGGTTTTCAATATGACGAGCTAGATAAATAAATATATCAATAAAAGAAATAAACTATAAGTTCACAATTTGTTTACTCACACAGAAAATTCTTGATCCTAAATATAATTTAGAAACAAGAATAAAGTACATGAATACAATTCCTGTAGCAAATAAGCAATCAACAAAATCATTACTGGATTTCAAACACTAACATGGTACATCAAATTATTTTCAAAGACATATATGAATTCAAGTAAGGAAAGAAAGAATATAAGACAAGATGAGGTAGTCTAACCATCAGATATCCTTTTCCATTGAGTGTATTATGTAGTAGGTTCAAAATTTTACAATCAGAGACAATATGTTTTTGCACTTCCTCTTTCAACCACCCAACTCTATCAAAACAACTGCTTATTTATGCCTAAAGTTGGTTTCTGTAATGACCCTTTTCTTATTAATATGAATAATTTCATAAATAATCTTAAATTAATTATAATTAGCTAGTCTTTAAGATTATTTATGAAATTATTCATATTAATAAGAAAAGGGTCATTACAGTTTCAATATATATATATATATATATATATATATATATATATAGTTCTGATTTATTCCATATTCTTTGTTAACATATATGAATCATATCCCATTACATTAAATCTGGAATGATATATTCTACCACTTGTTTTAATTTTTTCAGAGATATAAATTTCTGGAAAATTCCATTCTGATCAGACGCATATTTCTCCCAAACCATTAAGAAATTTCGAAAACCACCTACAATCAAGGTAAACACACTCATTATGGAAGTGGGTTTTTAAGGGTTTTGGAAGATTCTTTATAGTTGGATCAGAAATAGAGCCCTAAATTCTCTTCCTGGAACAATGACGAGAACTGATAATTTGAATATATCATGAGCTTCTCTTTAAATTTTTCTGTAACTGCAAATTTTGTTGTTCAGGTTTATAATTATATGTATTCAAATATTCTATTATTCATTTATAATGTATATATTCCTGGCTTGCAGTTACCATTCTTGTTTCAGTTCTTCCTTGTTCCTGATCATCTACTAGAGATGGTTTATTTTCTTTTAGAGAGGGATCAAACAACATTTGTAGTTTAATATGAGTTTATTCAAAGATATGGTTCTTTTTCTATAGGGGATGCATGTAGGCTGCTTACCTTTGTTTCCTTTAATCTATTTTTCTCTCGAATATCTTCTAATAATATCCTGTTTAGGTTCTGTAAATTCTTGTTTAGAGGCAGAGGATTCGAGCGACGGGCTCCATCTTCATTTATTCTTCTTGTTGAAATTCAATTTTCATTTTACTTGATCTAGTTCACCTAGCCACAAGGGATACTTCCTTTAATTTTGCAGATCTTTTTGAAGTACTTCCTTTCCCTTATGAAGCTTTAGGTTTCTCTTGTTTTACATCGTGTTCATTCAACCCTAAAGAGATCAATAACTACCTCCATGTCACTTGAACCTCTCTTAATGCATACAAAACCAACATTTTTATCAAACCTTGATGAAATAAAATCTTATGGGAAGTTCGAGGATGACTCTGCACCCTCTTAGCCATTTTGGTCAAACCTTTTAACAGGTAAAAAGGTAGACTCATCTCTGTGTCTCCATTTAGATGCATACAAATTCTCATATGATAACGATAAGCATAAGAAAGCCTTACCTCACCTTTTATATACCTCTGTACCATTTTCAAAATGCCTTTCCATTCCTCCTTTATCTATTTACTTGATATTCCTTGACTTCAGTCGGGATCATGGTGTTCTGGGACCAAAAATTGATTGGATAAATCTGCAAGAAATTGAATTTTCTTCCACCATCTTTCACCCTACATAGGAAAGTGACATGTTGCCCATGTTAAGTGCTCTATGACATAAACTAATACATTCCCCACCCAAGTTTTAAAACCATCAAATTTCTTTGCAAAGAGCATTGAAACCTCCTCATGGTGTCCCCAGAAATTGTAGTAGCATTCAAACCAACCTGCATTGATGATTTTTTGCATAATCTCAGGATATGCTTCTATAAATTCCCCCCCTATCGGTTCCATATGGCTAACTTGACTACATTTCTTGGGAGCCATCACACTGACTGCGATTTATGTCAAAATTCTAGGGTTTGAATTTGATTTATCTTTAGAAATTCCTACACAGGAAACTGATATGGAAAGGTTCCTTCGGCTGAAAAACATTTTTAGGCTTCCAATATAGTTATACAAATTCATTTTCAAAATTAAATTATAACTTTTAGTTTTTGAGATCATGACCTGAAAACCAACTGTAGTGGATGCATTAACAGGTACATACTTGTGTTCATTAAATGATAGCCCTATATTGAACCATCATTTTGACGATAGTCACCACTGATGCATGATCCTCTACATGATCTTGTGACAATTAACATGATTTTAGGGACCAAGACACATTAAAAAATGATGGGTTTAGGTGCTACAAGAATGACAACATTCTTGTAGCGACTTTGTCTCTCTTTAAGGTTAAAAAAACTTTTAAAATTTGACTAGAATTTATGATAGGACATACTCAAACCATGTAAATATTCAAATATATCTCAATAAAAGCATATGAAACTAAACTCAAGCAAAGCAAGAAACAACCAAAAATTATAAAAGAAAAGTGTATAGGGAACTTGATACAAACAAATGTACGATGAAACTAGATTTTTTGGAATTGAGAAGATATGCATGAATTTATTAATAACATAGGCTAAAAATCAAGGGTAAGAGGTTATAGTATGTCTAAGGAATAACATTGGCTCGTTCTGGGGGTAATGTTTTGTGATAAAACATTAAGAACCATGTAAACCAATGCCTTCCTTTCTCACTTTATCCGTTTTGAATATCCACCCTTTTTCTGTTTCCAACAGCTCTGATCCCTGCTTTATTTCAGATCAATCTTGCATATTGAAATATCAAAAGAAAGAACTAATTGTGGACTAGTGTATCCATTGGGCTTGGAGTCCTTATTCTTGCAAACTGAAAACTTGACACTACTCTCACACTACAAATTGATCCTCGAACTGAAACCAACATGCTAAAAAATCTTATTTATGTACAACTCCTACACAACTAACCAATCAACTTCTTGATCATGTGACATCAAACTTCCAATGAAGTCATGAAATCATTTGAATAACTATAAAAAATTATTGTATGCAACTAATTGATAAAATGTAGGAAAAACATAATAGATACAACATAAATCTAATGGAAAACTCAAAATTACTGTTGCATTTAAGTAGCATACCAAAGTTGTGATGTTTGGGACCCCTGAAGAAACTTTCTCCATCCAAGCAGCCATTGGGTCATGAAAAACATGGAAATTTTCCAACTGACTTAAAAGACTATGTTGCTCCTCTATAATTTATGCTCCATTGACAAGACTATTATCCTCTTGTCCTTCTTGAAACAACTCATGAACATCATGCACTTCATAACAGTCAAGAGAAACAACATTCTCTCGAACCCATTGATAACTTTCTTGGAAAAAAAGTTCTTTAGAAGCATGGTAAACAACAACATTGTCATGAGAGTCAAGAGGCTGCAATATAGCTTCATTAATTTCAACAATAGGAACAACATACTCAATGAGATACTGTTTGTGTTGAATTGCTTCTTCTTGCTCCGGCTGATTGGATGGTCTTTGGGTAACTTCTGCTGGTAGCACTGCATCTTGTATATAAACCACTATGTTTCCTTTGCTGTCCTCCAAAGAATATGATCCATAAATATCATATAATGGCTCAGAGATATGAGTTTCAATGCATGCTATTGTATAAATTTGTTCATCAAAACTATGCTCTAACTCTGAACCATAACTTTCATATGTAGGATTTGATTCTTGATTTTATATAAGTTTGTTGATTTCATGGAAATGATGATAAAAATGTTTCATAAAAGGATATTCTCGGTCTAATAATGCAATATCATCTTCATATGCATCATAAAATGGTGTATTTGAATAAATATCTAATGATAATGATAAAGATTTTTGTTCTTCTTTCATTATAAATTGATTTTTACTTTTAGGAGTAGAGGTCAACCTTTCATCCCATAACTCCCCACCAACACCTTCATATTTATCATTAATGATTGACTCAAAAGATGTCTGAATTGACATAAAATATGAAAAATCAACCAAAAATTTCTCTTAATTCCTAAAAATTTCTGAATAAATGTGCATGTCTTCATCATTTCCAAGAGGAATACTATCAATCTGTCTATAAGATTCTTGAACTTGCTCACAAGAAAAAGAAAGAGGAATACTATTCTATTTCAAGTTTTTCATTTCCTTTTCTCTATAATAAGAACAATATCCCCTATGATGTAGACTTGACTCAAATGTTTCACAACAATTTTCAAAAAAATCTCAGCAAGAAAGTGTTTTCTACAATGATTATGAAATCATGAATGAAATTTTTTCAAAGAAGATATACTTCCAAGAGGTAAAGATATGCACCATTGTCTTCCATCACCTTCGAGATAATACATAAACATTTTCATCAATACATCCTCATGATGTATATCCAGTTGATTCATATATTGATGAAATTTAATGAGGTTTTGCACAATATTTTCCTCATCCTTTTCCTTGAATATAGGAAGAAAATATAATCATTCTATGATATGAGGCGCCGGATTTGGAAAACCAAGGATTGCTAGAAATTCAAAAGGTGCAAGCCTCCAAGACAAAAATGGCTTCCATGGCCTTCGATATTCCGAATCAGTGGAGTCTCCAACAAGTTCTTCCTTCATGGAGTATCCAGGTGAATGATTGCATTCAAATTGATGTCCACTTCCTATTCACCATCAAGAAGAGGATCTAGATATTTTCATTCTCCCAGGGAAAATGTTTTCGTTCCTTCATCCCCAACAATGGCGCCAAAAGATGATAGTCCCTAAAGTTATCCTTGACTACTAAGGGAAATTTAGGGCACCTTAGTTATTGCAATGGGTTTATGTTTGTAGGTCTTCTTTAGGTTTTGTATTTGTCTATAGGTCAAGTAGGGAATGCAAAAGACAATAAGAATTTCTGGTTACAAAATCAAGTTTCCACCACACTTACTTAGTCAATCATTTTCAATATGATGATCTAGATAAAGAAATATGGAAATAAAATAAAGAAACTATAAGTTCACAATTTGTTTACTCACTCAGAAAATTATTGATCCTAAATATCATTCAGAAACAAGAATAAAGTACTTGAATACAATTCCTGTAGAAAATAATTAATGAGAAAAATCTTTACTAGCTTTCAAACACTAACATGGTACATCAAATTCTTTGCAAAGACATATATGCATTCAATTAATAAAAGAAAGAATATAAGACAAGATGAGGTAGTCTAACCAGAATATAGACTTTTCCATTGAGTGTATTATGAAGTAGGTTCAAAACTTTACAATCAAAGACAATATGTTTTTGCACTTCCTCTTTCAACCCCCCAACTCTGTCAAAAAACTTCTTATTTATGCCTAGAGTTGGTTTCAATAGATCCTAAAATATAGATATAGTTCTTATTTAGTCCAAAATATTTGGTAACATATAGGAATCATATTCCATTCCATCAAATATGGAATGATATATTCTGCCACCAAATTTATTTTTTTCAGAGACAAAAATTTATGGAAAATTTCATTCTGATCAGATGAGTGTTTTTCCCAAACCATTGGGAAAGTTAGAAAAACTCCCTCAAATAAGGAAATGCACACATTCCAGAAGTGGGTTTTTAGGGGTTTTGGAATATTCTTTACAATTTGATCGGAAATGGAGCCCAAAATTCTCTTCCTCGAACAATGACGAGAACTGATAATTTCCATATATCATGAGATTCTCTTTAAATTTTTCTGTAACTGCAAGTTTTGTTGTTCAAGTTTATAATTCTATATCTTCAACTCTTCTATTATTCCTTTCTAATTTTTATATTTTTGTCTTGCAATTACCTCCCTTGTTTCAGTTCTACCTTCTTCTTGATCATCTACTCAAGCCGGTTTATTTTCTTTTAGAGAGGGATAAAAAAACATTTAGAGTTTAATCTAATTTTATTTGAAGCTCTAGTTCTTGGTCTAGAGGGGATGAATGCATGTTTCTTACCTTTGTTTCCTTTACTCTGTTTGTCTCTTGAAAATATTCTGATAATATCCTGTTCGGGTTCTATAAATTCATGTTTAGAGGAAGAGGATTCAGGCTCCAGCTTGATTTTTTCTTCCTGTTGAAATTCAAGTTTCCTTTTACTTGATTTGGTTCATCTAGCCATAAGGGAGACTTCCTTCAACTTTGTAGATATTTTTGAGGTACTTCCTTTCCCTTTTGAAGCTTTAGGTTTCTCTTGTTTTTTCTCTTGTTCATTCAACCCTAAAGAGATCAATAACTGCCTCCAGGTTACTTAAACCTCTCTTAATGAATACTAAACCAACATCTTGATCAAACCTTTATGAAATAAACTCTTATGGGTAGTTTGAGGATGACTATGCACCCTATTATCCATTTTGGTCAAACATTTTAATAGGTAAATAGGCAGACTCATCTTCATTTCTCCATTTATATGCATGAAAATTCTCATATGATAATGATAAGCATACAAAAGCCTTCCCTCACCTATTATATACCTCTAGAACATTGTCAAAACTCCCTGCCATTCCTCCTTTATCCATTTACTTGATATGCCTTGACTCAAATCAGGATCATGGTGTTCTGGGACCAAACATTTATTGGATAACTCTGTAGGCACTTGAATTTTTTTCCACCATTTTTTTCCTTGCACAGGTAAGTGACATGTTTCCCCTATCGAGTGCTCTGTGACATAAATTAATACATTTCCCACCTAAGTTTTAGAACCATCAAATTTATTTGCAAAGAGCATTGAAACCTCCTTGTGGTGTCCATGGAAAATGAAGGAGAATTCGAACCAACCTGGATTGATGAATTTTTCGCATAATCTCAGGATATGCTTCCAACAATTCACCCCCTATTGGTTCCGTAATACCCCTAGGATGAACCCCGAATTGTAAATGTAAATGTAAAAATGGTTATAAACTAGTGATTTATTGATATAATTTTGCATGCACCTTCCATGGTATAGTGTGCACATGTATTACCCTCTAAAATGATGAAGTGTGCACATTACAGGATACTGCGCACAACAAACTTAAGTACATGGGATTTTGGGGCCAGGGAGCCTTTTTTGTATATGTTGTGTTGTATAGACTGGTGAGACAATTATTATAATCTAGGAGGCTTATGTGTTGATATAGGCCGGAGAGCCTAGATGCTAAAGGCCAATGAACCTATTTTTGTATATGTAAATACTCATATCATTAATATAATATTTCGTTGCATGTAGACCGACCATGATAAAAGAGTATGGATGATTAAACTCCACTAGTTAGGGAAAGGGGGGATAAAAGTTAAGGATAAGGGGCTAAGCTTGGGAGCTTAAGCGAAAAAGGAATATTATATTAATATTCCTTAAAATATAAAGTTTGGATAATTATTTTATCCTAAGTTCTAAGAATGGGGACAACTGGACCAGAGTATCTATCAACATGACACGTGTCAAGTTGGGAACATGCATACATATAGCTCGGACTTAGTTCACTTTCCTATAATTTTCCATCAATATTCACTCACTCATGCATCTATCCTTTGTACCTTCCTGTACTTATTTCTATACCCATATCCATACCTGTACATGTACCTAGTTAGTTGGGGAGCTGGACTGAAGAGGCGGGTTGTCAGACCCGTGAGAAATTCTCTCTAGGTGAGAGAATTTCTAGGAAATGATAT
>WSFP011401067.1:0-26447 GCA_009831015.1 Picea engelmannii
TCAGCAAGCTGAGATGAAGTTGTAGCATCAGAGGCTTGGCGTATTACCGTGCACTGATCGGCTGTCAGATTTTCACTTTTCGCGCTACAAGAATGAGTATCGGACGAGGATGAGCTCCCTGTGAGGCGTTGCACGAGAGTCATAAAATCCTGCACTTCCGCGTGGATGATCTGAGGAGAGTGCATGTGGATTATGACTGGTTCTGATCTGCTGATCCTCGGGATGGAAGGAACAGCTGAAACAGCAGGGACAGGCTTTCCAATTTTGTGAGACTCCCTACAGATCTTCAGAGGAGGAGGTCGCGGTCCCTGCAACTCCTTCCTAGGATCTTGCGAGCTCGTTTGGTGAGAATTCATGATTATAATATTCAGAACCGGTGAAAGAAAAGTTAATTATATCAAATTCCTGTGGATCAAAGTTATATTCACCAATTCACGGGTAAACAAAATATTAGCAATCCAAGTCAAGTCAATGCGGCGTGATCTCACTGAAGTCTTCAAGTCTTCGCACATTACTTTCACGTCCCGCATTGAACACTTAACTCGCTGTCCATATCGGAAGGCTTATCCTCAGCTTTTCATATAAAGAAAGAAATATAATCTATTGAGAAAACAAAAGAGTTGTTGTGACCATTGACAATGCCCTGTGCGGTTCAAGGCCTCAAGGTTACTGTTGCTATTTGACTTCTAGAAGGTATTCTGTTGGCCTATCGAAGCATTTTCAGAAAGAAAAACGCACCAATATCTTGTTACTAAACGGAAGGAACTCGTTCAACAAATGAGATGTAATCCACCGATTGTTTTTTCTGGAGAGCATTCCTATCTAAAAAGTCTGATCTCTAACCCCGACATTTGAGACAATAGATATTTTACTTTGTGTCTTTATCCAAGTGACGGGAACTTATAGAAAAATTTGGGGAATTTTGAAATTTGGGTAAGCTTTTGTGCCATGACGTCAGCAAGACGTGAAGGCCATATGGTGGGTGACGTGTTAGTGACGTGGAATTAGTGACATTGAATTCCATTGTGGGAGGTACACAGTGGTGGCTGGTGGCACAATAGTAGGTTCGGTGGTGAGGTGGCAGACCACTGTGGTGGGGGCGATGGGATGTGGTATTGACTGAAACCATAATTGGTTTCACATCATGAGCAAATACTTTTTCCAAATGTATTTCACAATGAAAATCCATTGGGAGGATTCCATGTGTAATTTGGCGGTAAGTGGTATCGCATCCTGAGGTGTTTTTTTTACGATCAAGTTCACAATGTGAAATCGATGTGCGTTGTTGATCCTCTTATCATCCCCGCTGTTAGATCTAGGAGTATGCAGGTTGCATGTGCCCGAGGAAAAAGGGTGCCAGATGGGAACCTCATGTCCCCAAAGCTAATGAATTGGCACTACATGGAATTATAGCAGAAGAGGTGGGACATGCATCCCATTAATGGTCAAAGAAGGTGTCGTGGGGCATGAAATATAATTTAATTTATAAAATAAAGGTAAAAGGAAGAGAGAAGTAAAGAAGGAGATAAGGAAGAAGGTGATGTAGGCCGACAGTACATGTCTAGGGTGGCCAAGAGGGTGACATGGAATCACCTCAGGGTGTCACATGGACCTAGAAAGCCACATTAATAGCCATATCAGCGATGATGCCATATCACATCTTGGCCATAATAGGATCATAATAACTCAGAATAAGATAATAATTTCCATGGTTTCTCTGCAATGTCGAGGGCTACATAAGTGCTAGATAGGTCCTTTAAGCAATTCTGCTTTGATTTTTTAGAAAATGCAAATTACTTGTTTTTGAGGATCAGGGTCAGACTTAATGGTAGAACCATAGTTACAATTGAAAGCTGTATAGAGTGTTAGAAATGTAGACATGGAAATATTGTGTGAAGGGATTGATCCCATTCTAAGGATTTTGGAGTGGGGGTGCAAAAATAAGGGAAAAATCACTATTCCATTACACTTTTTAGGGATTTTTGGGATTTTTAGAGGAGGAAAAGGGTCTCCAACTGGAAAATATGGAAAAATATATTTTCTCGACATTTTTTATACTCATGAAGACAAAACTATGAAAGTCCTGTAGAGATAAGTCCTTGGATATAAGGTTGATAATGAAAAGATTATAAAATCTCAGGAATAGATACTACACAGCTTGAACATGCTGCAAAGGTAACACAATGAAAAATCTGACACAAAGCAAGCATCTACTACTAGACAAGTGACAACATCCATATACCATAGAAAAATGGATGAGAATGGGAATGGAAGGAAATCAAGCACCATGAGTAGGCGCCATCATTCCCCAAGGAAATCAACTAAGAGAGCTCATGCAATTTCAGGACCAAGAATAAATCCAGGTGTGTCCTCTGTGAGGAGGAAGAGGATAAGTCTCGTGGGAGAAATATTGCAAGATGAACTCGAGAAAATCAATCCATCAATTTTCAATGGTGAGCATGGGAAGAGAGAAGTAGTTGAGGCCTATCTATTGAAAATGAAGAACTATTTCCAGTTGCATGATTATCCCTCCATGGTAGAAACAAAAATTTAAACCTACAACTTTCAAGGAAAGGCACCCATGTAGTGGTATCAACTTAAGAAAGAAAATAACCTTGATGAGAGGAAAGTCTCATGTAGGAAGTTCAAAGTATATTTCCATTTAAATATTTGTCTGAGCATTACTATGAGAGGAATATGAAAGATTTCTTTGAAATCAAGTTGGGAAGCATGAAAATGGATGAGTATGAGAAGAGGTTCTTTGAATTACTGAAGTATGTGGACTTTAGAGAGGATGGGGTGATCAAAATCCAAAGGTTTTTCAGTGGGTTACCCTCTTTCTATAGTGACAAGATACAATATAATAATCCCAAGACTTTGGAGGAAGCCATAAAAAGAGAAAAATATCTTTATGAGTAGAGCAGAGGGTGGCCATTCTTCCAAAAGACTTGGAATGAAAATATGAAGGGTAATAAGGAGCAAAGGAAAAAAGTGTTTAAGCCACATTTTTTCAATAAAAACTCTGAAGCAAATCAACAAGGAAATTCAACCCAAAATGAGCACAAGATAGTATATTCATTTGATAAAATGCCAATGGAGCATCTTGTACATTGTTGGGTATGTGAGGTAAATGACTTATACAAGGACCACCCTCACAAAGTAGAAAGAATGAGGATTGTCCACAACATTCGGGAAGCTAAAATAGTTGAAGACATGGGAGGAATCATGCCAAGGATTTATGTAGCTTTGGACAATAAGAAAGAAGAGTATCAATCTCCCATGATTGAAGTGGAAGGTAAGATTTATAACCAACCCATAGAAATTTTAATTGAATGTGGAACAAGACAATGTTACATAAGCTATAACATTGTTGAAATATTTCACTTGTAGAGGAGTAATCATAAGAAATCTTAGTTAGTTGAGCTAGCCACATCGGCTAAGAGAAATATAGATGAGTTGGTTAAAAATTTCCCAATAGATATGAATGGACTCAACAAAAAGGCAGATGTTAACATCATACCATTGGGTTCATTTGAATGTTTAATTGACATGAATTGGTTAGAAAAACACCATGCTATCCTAGACTATTACAAAAAGACAACAACTTGTCTTAGTGTGGGAGGGTAGCAAGAAAAGATTCAAGGCATTTTGAGAGTTGTAGTTGTTAGAGAAATTTCATCCATACATCTGAAAAAGAGTTTCAGGAAGGGATGTCAAATTTTTTTAGCCCATATGGAAGAGGCATCCAAAGATAAAATGGAAAGAATTGAATACCACCTAGTCTTAAAAGATTTTGAATATGTTTTGGGGGAAATCCCAAAATTTGAACCAAAGAGAGACATTGATTTCTCCATTGATTTGGTTCCAAGAGTTGCCCCACTGTCCAGTACACGTTACAGAATGGGAACACGAGAATTGAAAGAGTTGCAGGTGTAACTTAAAGAGTTGTTAAACAAGGGGTATATACACACAAGTGTGTCACATTGGGAAGCCCCAGTTCATTTTGTGAAGAAGAAGGATGGAACCTTAAGGCTATCTATTGATTTCATGCAATTGAATAATTTCATAATAAATAACAAATATCCTTTGTCAAGGATTGATGATTTATTTGATCATATGAAGTGTGGAAGGATATTGATCCGGATTTAGGAGAGAAACAAACTTATTAACATATTGAATACAATAAACACATAGATATGAAGAATAGCACAGATATCAAGTGAATAATATCTTCTATTGAATAATGAAATAGGTTGAAACTGTAAAACTACAAAACTGAAACACTTGCTCGAATGGTGGTAGTTATGATCTATGAGAAGAGATGTGGTTGCTATGCGTATTTGTCTAAGCATAATGAATTACAATGAGGCTTTAGAGGAATTTTTGTTATTACTCATGAATTCCAAAACCCTAAAAATCCAAAAACCTAACCCTAGGAGGTGAAATGTCAAAAGTCATGTGGGCCCCTATGGATAAGTTGGTACCTCAACTTCCTGGGGGCGTAACTTTTGCATACGACCTCTGTTTTAGGAATGTGATAGCCCGTTGGAAAGGTATTTCAGAGAGATACATATTCCACTATCAAAATTTTACCTTGTCTATAGTTTGATTGTGGCGAGCCAAAAACACATTTTTTAGGCCTTCAAAATGTCCCTGAAAGTACAACAAGATGTGTTGACATGAAAACATACAAAATAAACCAGTTGGATTAGGTGAGAGGCCACCAATATCCATCTGGAAGATCTTTGGGGCTTAAAACAACTCAAAAAGTATAGAACCCACAATTACAAATAAGTACAGAAGAATGTGTTGAACTAAAAGTAGACAAGAGGAGTCAGTTAGAATAGGTGGGTGGCCACCAATAGCGAACTAGATCGATCCTCCCCCCTTAGGAAGAAATGGTATCCATTGTGTTGAGTTACCCCATCAGGTGAGGAAACTTATGATGTATTTGGCCCTGGGTGAGCCACTTGCCTTGGTGTAGGCGTTTCTCTACCTTGACAACCCGATAAATATGGATCCTCTATTAGCGAGTGCCCTTGACCTATGTGTCGACTATCCAATCAGTGGGTGTGTGTTCCATGCAGTCGGGGTTAATATATATGGGTGTTAGTTGTTCTACGATTTCTGAGGTGTCCAATAATGGTGAAAAATATGGTCGAAGGAGGTCCACATTGAACTTTGGGTGCAGGCCAAGGAAGGGTGGAGAGTTGAGCTCAAAAGAATTGTTTCCCACAACCTTTGTGATAGTATAAGGGCCATAGTGAAGTGGGCAAAGATTCTGATCGGTCCTTGTGAGATGCTCCTTCTGCAAATGTAACCAAACTTTGTGGCCACCCTGAAACTGGTGTGGTATGTTGTGTTTATCATGGTGTTTCTTGTACTTAGAATTGGATTTCTGCAAAATCCCTAGACATGTTGGCTGGTGTGTTGAATTCAATCAATGAATTTGGTGTCTTTGTTGATCGCAAACTAATCATGGGAAGAACCTATCTGTGTGGTGGAAAGAGGAAGTGCAACATCAATGGGTCCCAAGGTTGGAATCCCAGCCGCACCTGAAATAGAATATGGTCGGTGGAGCTATGGAGAGCGCTGTTGTAACTGTGTTGAACATAGGAGAGAATTTCGTCTCATGTACATGGATGCTTAGAGTTGTACATGCACAGGATGTGAAAAATCATCTAGTTGACGACCTTTGTTTGGCCATATTATGGGGGGTGGAAAGAAGTGGATTTTGTGAGCCTGGTGTCCAACAGTGAGCAGAGACACGAAAAAAATGTGTTGAGGAACCTGTTGTCCCAGTCGTAGATGATGTTATATTGCAACCCAAAGTTGACCCACACTCATTTGAATAAGATCTTGGCAGTATCTATCACTGTGATATTCTTCTTGCAGGCTGTGACGATGGCCATCTTTGAAAACTGATCAACGACCACAAATATGCAGCCATTTCCTTTCTTGGTGGACGAAAGGCCAAACATGTAATCCATTGATATGGATTCCCAAGGATTCTAGGGAGTAGGAAGAGGGGTGTATAAGCCTTGCTTATTGATAGTTGAGTTGGAAATGGCAAAGGAAGTGTAAGATCTGATATACTTGTTAACGTCGTGTCAAAGTTTTGGCCAATAAAAATGTTTCTGCAGAATGACCACATGTTTCTCCATGCCAAAATGTCTTGTCATCCGACTGTAGTGGGATTCCCAAATCATATTGCCATGTTTTCTTGTAGGAACACAAATATGGCCCAGGTGGCATAATAGTCTGTCCTGAATGTGAAAATTGATGACAGGTGTGCCTATACCCAAGAGATGATAGGTGGTGATCATGTCTAGATCTTGTTGATAAAGTTGGGGCCACTCAGATGCTTCATGTCCACAAGAATGGATCACAGTGGTGAGTGCATCCACGGGAGGTCGACTGAGGTAGTCAGCGACACGATTTGAGATACTTGTCTTATACTTGATGTTGAGATGTAATTTTTGGGGCCACCAATATCCACTTGGAAGATGTGTGGGGCTTCAGACATCCCTAGAAGTGTAGAACCCACAATTACAAAGAAGCACAAAAGAATGTGCTTAACTAAAAACCTACAAGAGGATACAGTTGGAATAGGTGAGTGGCCACTAATAGCCAACTAGATCATATATTTTCCAAGAGTGACTTGATATCAAGTTATCATAAAGTGAGGATAAAGGAAGAGTATATCATAAATAAAAAATTAAAGACAAGATATGGGCACCATGAATTTACAATAGTGTCATTCGGGCTATCAAATGTGTTCGGCATGTGTTATATTATTTGCATGACTAGACCTAGTGCCTACATTGCACTGAGTATTTGGGGGTCGAAGCCCCATTGTTCAAGGAATTCGTGGGGGGGTTCATCGATGGTTTTCTAATTTTGGTTTAGGAATTGGGGTTGTTAACTAATATGAGTAAATGGATTAGGGGTTTTGGATTTCGTGTGATCCTATGTATGTATGGCATTATAAAAATGAAGATGTAATGAATAGAAGGTTAGAGGTGTGGCTCTAAACAGGTTATTAATTTTCTCGATTTAGGTTTCCATGGTAAAATGTCTGTGTAATGTGTGTGTGTTCCATTGTACATTTTCTATTTTTATTAATAATGTGTTTGCAGTAAATATTTTTACAAGGTTAAAATATACATTTGGTATCATAGAAATTACTGGCTTCAGGGAGATGCCTTTGTTGTCATGGTTTTGGGCTTGGGTCTGTGGTAAACCTTGTTACAGTGGAAGATCTGTGGTATCAATTCTTTAAGTGAAAACAAATTGAGAGCAATTCAAAAATAAAGATCGAGAAATTTAATGGAAAAATTTTGGAGTTATGGAAGCTCAATATGGAATATTTTTTGGTGGACAAAGATTAGTGGATCATTGTGGATCTAGGTACTGCACCTACATGAATGTTACTAGAATACTTGGGAAAGTTAGATTGGAAGGTGAAGAGAACAATCTAGTTGTGTCTCTCAGATTCAGTATTATTGAATGTCTAAGGGGAAGCTATAGCTAAGGAACTATGGGATAAGTTAGGGGCTTTATATCAATCAAAGTACCTAGTAAAAAAATTATTTATGTGGAAGAAGCTTTATAAACTAAGGATGAAATATAGAGACTCGATGACAAATCATCTGAATGCCTTTAATACTGTGGTAAGTCAGCTATCATCCATTGAAATTAATATTTATGATGAAGATAAGTGTATCGGTTTATTATTCTCTTTACCAAACTCATGTAATAGTCTAGTTGTGGCCATAAGTAGTAATAAAACTACATTAAGTTTTGATGATGTGGTCACATCCTTTTTGTTGGAGGAGATGAGGTATAATAACATGGATGGACAGAGAAAATATGAATTATTTACAAGAGGATGCTCCTAGAAAAGAAATAGATCTAAGTCCTAAAGTGGGAGATACAAATCTAAAGGTAGATCTAAATATCCTAGAAAGTTTGTAAAGGTATGTTGGAGATGTTGAAAAGAATGGAACCACAAGAAGAAATACATATCCAAAAGTGTTGAGAGAGGTAAGGAATATGATGATGTCCCTTCAATAGAATAAAATACCTCCAAGGAGTAAGGAGGGGATGTGTACTTTGATTCTTCAAGAACACATGCATATGATGAGGCCAAGATGGTTGACTCATGTGCATCCTCTCATATGACTCCTCACATGAAGTGGTTTTGCAAATATGAAAGGTATGATAGAGGTGATGATTTCCTAGGTGATGAATCGACAACCAAAATCATAGGATGAGGAAAATTCAAGTTGAATCTTATTAATGGAAGGATTAGAACACTCATTGGTGTTCTAGACATCCTAGGATTGATTAGAAATTTGATTTTTGTAAGCAAAATTAAAGATGCAATGGTAAAAATAGTGTTTGAGAAAGAAACCTACAGGTTGGTTTGAGGAGCAATGGTGAACTTGGGTAACATCATGAAGGTGGGTAACACTTTCATGATAATGGGGGTGAAAAATTGTTAGAATCACTCTTTCGGCTGAAGTTTTTAACTTTTCGATCGAAAACATAGTATTTTTAATCGAAAATGTTTTTTGGCCGAAATATTGAACGTGAAATTGAACGGAGCACGAATGAAATCCTCGGCTTTCATGTAATAAAAATGGTAGTCCGTTTATTGCTTATTACTTTCTTTAGCAAACTTGCAAATGGGACAGTTTGCATAAAACTCCCAATTCTCTCCAGCTTACTTCAACTTTGGAGGTAGGAGACTCGTGCAAATACAAAGAATTTAGTTTTATAAATGATACCAACATTTGTATAATTGAATATACTTTTATTTGATATAATCCATATTCATTTTCATTGTTTTTAGCTAATTTTAATTAAATTTTCAAAAATATCTTTGCATAATATTTTTAGGTGACATTATGATTCAATCAAATGAAAAATCCATATCTGTAAAATTGCATAGTGGAAAATTATGGAAAATTTATATTAATAAGCTTTAGACTATCCTCTTCAAAAAGGTATTTTTAGATTTTAATTTTAAGTAAAAATTAATAAAATTACATGATGGGTAAAAAAATGTGTTTAAAATATACAACTTTTCTAGATTGGTCAAATTTTAAAAATTGTAGAAATTATAATATTCATCTGTTAGATTCAAAACTATACTCAACATAAAATAGAGTCTTTGTAGATTGTTGCAACATATTTGGTTTGTCAATTTTCTTTTTTTAATAATGGATACATTGTTGGGGAAAAACATAACTCATTATCATTCCCTTCATTTTTAAGGAGCATATTGCCAAACAATTGCTAAGTTGACATATCAGATCTCAATAAAAAAAAATTGAAAATTAGTCAATAGAAACCTTAAAAAATTCTTTACAATTTTGTTTTGACTCTAAAGTGAAAATCTAAATTAAAAAATACTTTATTTATTGGAAGTTGAAGAATTTGTGAAAATATAATTTTTTTTTCTCAAAAAACAAGCAAATAGACAGGTCCACATTCATGATTTTAAATTGAAGGGAGTTTGGAGTGGAACTATGTATAATATATATGGAAGAACTTTTATTGATGGGTGCAATAGTTCCATTATTCCTTATATTATAGATGAAGAAGAAAAAAATCCTACAGTCTCTAGAGAAAGACTATGTTGTGGCATCAAATATTGGGGCATATAGAGAGAAGGGATTTTGACTACTACATGGTAAAGTTATGGTTGAAGGTATGTCTAAATTATCTGTATATTTTGATTTCTATGAACATTGGGTATATGGGAAGAAGAATTGGGTAAGATTCCCCTTTGGTGCATTGAGGGCAGAGAGAATTTTACAGTTGGTGCATAGTGATGTGTTTGGACCTTTGTTGGTTTCATCACAAGGAAAATATGTGTACTATGTCTCATTTATAGTTGCATTCCCTAGAAGTACATGGATATATTTCCTCAGGAAGAAATATGAATTCTTTTTGACGTTTAAAGAGTTTAAGTCTCTTGTGGAGAATCAAACGGAGAAAAGAATTAAGGTATTGAGGATGGATAATGGTGGAGAGTTCCATGGAAATGTGTTTTAAGAATTATGTAAGAAGTGAAATATAGCAAGGTGATGCAAGAGCATCGCCTACATCAAGTGAGCCAGCGCGGAAGCCAAAGGACAGCTGGACAAGCCAGCACAATTTTTGAAATCATCTTGAAGTTGTGGAAATTTAATGAAGCGCACTTTGTATATTGTAATTGGACCTTGAACCTTTAGCTCTCATCCTTAGTAGGTAGGAGGCATTTAAGATAGTTAATGCAGGTAGATAGAATTTAATTCTAGACTAGACAGTTGTAGAATGCAAGAGGGAAATGGGATATAGACACCCTCATTGTGCATTGTAACATTATTCAGGAAGATTGATGAAGCATTTGAGCAAGAGCATGCAGAGAGTTGTGTAAGAACAACCATGTATAGATATTTGAATTAATAGAAGAAGTTTGATTCAAATTCATGGTTTTGTGTCTGTTCTCTGTGTATTAATGTTGATATGCTCATGAATGGTTGCTTCCTGTTATACATTTTCTTTATATGCTAGGTATGTGATTTTGTTTGATTTTGAAGTCTGAGAGGGTGAAGCAATGAGTTTCAATTGTTTCTCTATTTGAGCTAGAGAATTCCTGCAAGGAGTGCAGTTGAAGTCGTCTGCAAGGAGTGCATTGATAGAAGGCTCAGATAGTTTAACTCTTGTTCTCATTCACCCAGAAGTGAAATTGGGTTATAGGATCCGTGCAAGGAGTGCATCAGTGAAGTGAAGCTTCAGGGTTGTGAACCTGAGCAGAGCATTGAGAGATTGGTGTTGCAGGAGTGTGTAGAGTCAAAAGGGTTCAAACACTTGGACATGTTCGAAGGTTGCTGCAAGGAGTGCGTGCAAGGGTTTTTTATAAAAGATCAGGAGGGATAGGCCTTCAAATTTTTTGAAGGACAATGCAAAGAAGATGCGACATAAAGTTTAAAGGAAGCATCGCAAGTTTGCGTGCAGGTGGACGAGTTCTGTGGAGAAACACATAGTCGTTTCACAGGTTTTCGCCAGGGGAAATGGATGGTCGGATTTCTCTGAGGGGAATTCGTGATACTCTGTGAGCCGTCAGATCTTGGAGAGTTGCAAGGGAGATACTGCAGGTATTCCCGAGAGGTCTAAAGTTCAGGGGGGGCAAAGCTGTTGATCCGAGCCATGAGGGCTGTTGGATCTACACGTATATCATGTATCAGGGTTTCGTGGATTGAAACTCCAAAACATTGCAACGGGAATCGCGAAATCATGATACGCAATACCCCGACAGTTAAAAGATAGTGTGGGCCACAGCGGAGTCGACAAGTGGAGGACAGGTGGCACACCTTATCGGGGTTTCACAGCGATAAGTCCCGAACTCACTGCATTAGGATTCGCGATACCGTGAACTCTGAAATGCCGATGGAGTGAAGCGGCGATTGAATAGTCAACTCACACGTGAGTCGGAGTTTCGGCACATCGGGCATCAGGAGTCGGGGATACAAGCTATTTGATATCACGAGTGGTGAAATCATGATAGAGAAAGTCCTGATACGAAAGGAAAGGGTCAACGTTGACTTGTATCGGTGTTCGGGGATTCAAAACACCAGTGCTCGACTATTAACCTCTCGATACCGCGAAGGCTAATCTCCCGATTGTAACAAGGGGATCGAGTGAGAATTCTGTGGGTGCAAGTTTCCCGATAGGGAAATAGAAGAATCTTTGAGTTCTTTGGGCCATGTGGAAAGAGGAGATCCTGTGAGCAGATGTGCCTGTGGGTGCGACTGCATCAGTTTGGTATCAGAGCACAGAAAGATTCTTTGCTTTCTGTAGCAGAGAAGAAGAAATTTCACCATGCCGCCAAGAAGAGATAGACAATCACCCGATCCAGAGGATAGGGAAGTGCAACGAAGAAGAGGTAGGCAGATGACTGATCCAGTCATGGAGAGACAGATGCGTGATCTCCGAGCAAGACTCGAAGACATGGAGACAACACAAAGACGCACAGCCAGTGCAGGGGATCTGAGTGATTCCGATAGTGAAATAGAGGTTGAACATGAAGAAGAGGTTGTAGCTGAAGATGCATAAAATGAGCATTTGATCAGAGCTATTGCTAGGATGGGTGCAAGAGAAAAGATGGATATTCTAGTTTACGAGGGAAACTTGGATGCAGAGGAGCTTCTAGACTAGATTAGATCTCTCGATACATACTTCGACTATGAAGATGTCGAAGAAGACAAGAAAGTCAAGAATGTTGTTACATGCTTGAAGGGACATGAAGCATTGTGGTGGGATGAGCTATAAGCTGACAGACGCTGCAAGGGAAAGCAGAAGATCAAGAGCTGGGATCGAATGATCGTGAAGATGAAGGCGGAATTCATCCCGAGGGATTATCAAATTACTCTCTTCAAGAGAATGCAGAATCTGAGATAGAAGCTGATGATAGTGAAAGAATACACTGAGGAATTCTAAAGACTGAACATTAGGGCAGGTCATCGGGAGAGCGATGATGAGAAGGTTTCCAGATATATGAATTGCCTGAGATATGATATCCAGGATGAGATGAGCATGGTAACCCTCCGGATGGTGGAAGATGCTTATCAGATGGATCTGAAAGATGAGGAGAAGCTGAGCCGAAAGCAGAGTCAGAGGGGCAGACGCAGAAGTCAGCCCAGAGGCAAGTTAGTTTCCCAGGACAGATACCAAAAACCCAGGGAGGATTTTAAGAAACCTCAGGATAGGACAGAGAGAGGTGGAAGTTCACAGTGAGGGAAATACGCATAGCAAAGAGAACAACATACTGAGCAGAGAGGAGGATATGCTGATAATAACACTTTCCCTCGTACTAGAGGTAGAGGAAGAGGAAGAGGTGGAGTAATCACATGCTTCACATGTGGAAAGAATGGGCACAAGTCTTATGAGTGTCCCAATAAAAAGAAAGAGGGTGGAGAGACTCACATCGCTGAAGCACAAAGGTGAGATGTGGAGAAAGAAGATGCTGAAGGCAAAATATCATTGGTGATGCGAAAGGTTCTTTTGATGCGAGAGAAGGAGGTGGAGAATTTAGTACAAAGAAACAGTCTTTTTCGGACTACTTGCAAAACCAAGGACATGGTGTGCAAGGTCATTGTGGACAGTGGAAGCATGGATAATCTCGTATCTACAGAGATGGTATACAAGTTGGAGCTAGAGAAGACTGATCATCCAAGCCCATACAAATTTTCATGGATACAAAAAGGACATCAGGTAAATGTCACTAAACAATGTTTAGTTGAATTTAAGATAGGAGGATATAATGATAAGATCTTGTGTGATGTTATTCCCATGGATGTTTGTCATCTATTGCTGGGTAGACCATGGCAATATGAAAGGAATGTGGTTCATTATGGGAGGGTGAACACATACACCTTAGAAAATAATCGGAGGACACACATGTTGCTTCCAATTAAGGATAAGGAAGTGAAGCCAGAAATAAGCAACACTGTACTTCTCATGAGTGGGAAGGAACTTCTTACAGAATTTAAGAATAAGGCGGAACTGCAATTCTTTGTGGTCAGAAAACCAAGGATTGTTTTAACCAGCACAAGAGTGGACAATTTACTAGAAGAGGTTCAGGAACTGTTGGAGGAGTTCACTGACATAGTAGTGGATGAACGACCTCATTCATTGCCACCGATCATAAGTGTGAGCCACCATATTGATCTCATACCAGGAGCTAGTTTTCCAAACAAATCCGCATATCAATTGACGCCGCAAGAGAATGAAGAGGTACAAAGGCAAGTCCAGGAGTTGTTGGATAAAGGTTTAGTCAGGGAGAGTTTGAGCCCATGTGTTGTTCCGATAGTACTCAGTCCAAAGAAATATGGAGGCTGGAGAATGTGTACATATTCAAGGGACATTAACAAGATAACCATCAAGTATAGATTTCCATTGCTGAGGATGGATGATTTGATGGACTGTTTAAGTGGAGCAATTTTTTTTTTGAAGATTGACATAAAAAGTAGATATCACCAGATCCGCATGAGAGAGGGTGATGAATGGAAGACATCATTCAAAACAAACAAGGGGTTGTATGAATGTCTCGTTATGTCATTTGGCTTAACAAATGCGCCGAGTACCTTCATTAGGTTGATGAACGAAGTCCTAAAGGAGTTCATCGGGAAATATGTCATTGTGTATTTGGATGACATACTAGTTTTCAGTAAAACAACAGCGGAGCATCTGAAGCATTTGGCTACAGTGATGTAGAAATTGCAGCAGGAGAAGCTGTTAATAAATATGATAAAATCCTCATTCATGAAGACAGAACTCATTTACTTGGTATTTGTTATTTCAGCAAATGAGTTGAGGATGGATCCAGATAAGGTAGAAGTGATCAAGAATTGGCCATCACCGAAGAATATATTTGATGTGAGAAGTTTTCACGAGTTGGCTAGTTTCTACCGAAAGTTCATCAGGAATTTCAATGGAATTAGTGCAGCAATGATGGATACAGTGAATAAAAGACACAAATATTTTCACTGGATAGAAGAGGCTGAGAAGAGTTTTAATCTGTTGAAGAGGAAAATTACGAAACAACTAGTTCTGGTGTTGTTGGATTTTCGAAAGAAATTTCAGGTGAAATGTGATGCAAGTGGATTTGCAATAGGAGCGGTCTTGAGTCAGGAAGATAGGACGATAGCGTATTTCAGCGAGAAGCTGAATGAAGTGAAGGTGAAGTATTCCACATATGATAATGAATTTTACGCTATTATTCAGGCATTGAAGAAGTGGAGGCATTATTTGATTCTGAAAGAATTTAGTCTATACAATGATAACCATGCATTACAGTTTGACTCAGCAGGAGAAGTTGAATCAGAGGCATGTTAAGTGGGTTGAATACATGCAGAATTTTACATTTGTGATTAAACATATTTCTGGTACTGCTAACAAAGTTGTTGATGCTTTGAGCAGGAAGTGTTTTCTTTTGCAGGAGTTCAGAGTCAAAACATTGGGTTTTGATGATCTCAGGGACATGTATGCAAATGACCCAGACTTTAAGGAAGCGTATGAAGCAGCTGAGAATCCAGTTCTCAGAGATAGCAGCAAAAGGGCCGAATACATGATCCAGGAAGGGTTTCTATTTAAAGGCAATCAACTGTGTATTCCAAATTGCTCCATGAGGGAGAATCTACTGAAGGAGAAAGACAACGGAGGATTGGCCAGACACTTCGGTCATGACAACACATTCGCAAAGTTGAGAGAGTCATACTTTGGGCCGGGAATGTGAGCTGAGGTCAAGAGATTTGTGGACAGATGGAGGATTTGCCAGCATTCGAAGGGGAGGAAGCAGAATGAGGGTTTCTATCAACCATTTCCCATACCTGAAAGGCCGTGGGATGAAATTAGCATGGATTTTGTATTGGGGTTGCCAAGAACACAAAGAGGTTGTGATTCAATCTTTGTGGTGGTGGATAGATTTTCCAAGATGGCACATTTTATCCCATGTCAGAAAACCAGTGATGCGACTTACATCGCGAACCTATTTTTCAAGGAGGTCATTTGACTTCATGGTTTGCCAAGGAGCATATTTTTAGATCGAGACACAAATTTCATAGGGAATTTCTGGAGAACCTTATGGAAGAACCTGGGAACTAACTTGTTGTTTAGTTTAGCGTATCATCCTCAAATGGATGGACAGACAGAAGTGATAAACAGAAGTTTGGGAGATTTGCTGAGAAGCTTGGTGACAGAGCACCACAGCAGTTGGGACAATATATTGCCACAGGCATAGTTTGCATATAATGACTCAGTAAATAGGAGTACAGGACAGAGTCCATTCTAGGTTGTTTATGGCACATAGCCGAGGGGGATTTCTGAATTGAGGGATTCAGAACAGAATGCAACTAGGAGCACTAGTGCAGAAGATTTCGCAGAGGCGATGAAAGAAATTCACAGCCAGGTGAAGGAGCGACTGCTAAGATCAAGCCAAGAATATAAGCGCAGAGCTGATCAACATAGAAGACAACTTCAGTTCGAGGTTGGTGATATCGTTCTTGCGCATTTGAGGAAAGAAAGGTTCCCTAGAGGAACATACAATAAACTAAAGATGAAGAAAATCATACCCTGCAAGGTCTTGAGGAAATTCGGGGCAAATGCTTATGAGATTGAATTACCCAGAGGGATTGGAATATCTCTGATATTCAATATATTGGATTTGTACCCATACAAAGCTTGGGAACCAGAGACTGGAGATGAGCAGCCAGTAATCCAGTGGACAAAATAGATGCCAGTTGCAGAGAAGCCACAGATGGAATGCATACTGGACAAGAGAGTGAGCAAAAGGACCAGGCGAAAGCAATACTTCGAGTATCTGGTCAAATGGAAGAATCATCCAGTTGAAGATGCCAGCTGGGAGACTGAAGAAAAGATACAGAAGCATGGACAAACTGTGCAGGAGCTCATGGACAGGATCCCATGAAAAGTTTCAAGCGAGGGAGTATGATGCAGGAGCATCGCCTACATCAAGCGAGCCAGCGCGGAAGCCAAAGGACAGCTGGACAAGCCAACACAATTTTTGAAATCACCTTGAAACTATTGCACGAACATTAATGTGGAAATTTAATGAAGTGCACTTTGTATATTGTAATCGGACATTGAGCCTTTATCTCTCATCCTTAGTAGGTAGGAGGCATTTAAGATAGTTAATGTAGGTAGATAGAATTTAATTCTAGACTAGACAGTTGTAGAATGCAAGAGGGAAACGAGATATAGACACCCGCAATGTGCATTGTAACATTATTCAGGAAGATTGATGAAGCATTTGAGCAAGATCATGCAGAGAGTTGTGTAAGAACACCCATGTATAGATATTTGAATTAATAGAAGAAGTTTGATTCAAATTCATGGTTTTGTGTCTATTCTCTGTGTATTAATGTTGATATGCTCATGAATGGTTGCTTCCTGTTATACATTTTCTTTATATGATGGGTATGTGATTTCATGTTTGAGTTTGCAGTCTGAGAGGGTGAAGGAATGAGTTTCAATTGTTTCTCTATTTGAGCTAGATAATTCCTGCAAGGAGTGTAGTTGAAGTCGTCCACAAGGAGTGCATTGACAGAAGGCTCAGATAGTTTAACTCTTGTTCTCATTCACCCAGAAGTGAAATTGGGTTATAGAAGCCGTGCAAGGAGTGCATTGGCCAAGTGAAGCTTCAGGGTTGCGAACTTGAGAAAAACATTGAGAGACTACTGTTGCAGGAGTGCGCAGAGTCGAAAGGGTTCAAACACTTGGACGTGTTCGAAGGTTGCCACAAGGAGTGCATGCAAGGGTCTTTTATAAAAGCTCAGGAGGGATAGGGCTTCAAATTCATTGAAGGAAAACACAGAAAAGCTGCAACTTAAAGTTCAAAGGAAGCATCACAAGTTTGCGTGTAGGTGGATGAGTTATGTGGAGAAACACATAGTCGTTTCGCAGGTTTTCGCCAGGGGAAACGGACGGTCAGATTTCTCCGAGGGGAATTCCCGATACTCCGTGAGCCATCATATCTTGGAGAGTTGCAAGGGAGATACTGCAGGTATTCCTAAGAGGTCTAAAGTTCAGGAGGGGCAGAGTAGTTGATAAGAGCCACGAGGGTCGTTGGATCTACACATATATCGTGTATCGGGGTTTCGTGGATTGAAACTCCAACACATTGCAACGGGAATCGCGAAATCGCGATACGCGATACCCTAATAGTTAAAAGATAGCATGGGCCACAACAGATTCGACAAGTGGAGGACAGGTGGCACACCTTATCGAGGTTTCACAGCGAGAAGTCCCGAACTCACTGCATCAGGATTCGCGATACAGCGAACTCCAAAATGTTGATGGAGTGAAGCGGCGATTGAATAGTCAACTCGCACGTGAGTCGGAGTTTCGGCACATCGGACATCGGGAGTTGGGAATACAAGCTATTTGATATCACGAGTGGAGAAATCGCGATAGAGCAAGTCCCGATACGGAAGGAAAGGGTCAGCGTTGACTTGTATCGGTGTTCGGGGATTCAAAACAGCAGTGCTCGACTATTGACCTCGCGATACTGTGAAGGCCGATCTCCCGATTGTAACAAGGGGATCGAGTGAGAATTTTGTGGGCGTAGGTTTCCCGATAGGGAAATAGAAGAACCTTTGAGTTCTTTAGGCCATGTGGAAAGAGGAGATCCTATGAGCAGATGTGCCTGCGGGCGCGACTGCGTCACAAGGTAAAATACTACTCCATATACACCTCAACAAAATGGAGTTTCAAAAATGATGAACGATATGCTGATGGAAAAATCAATGTGCATGTCGAGTGGTTTCAGGGTAGGATAGGAATCATGGGTAGAGGTTGTGGGTACTGCATGTTACTTGGTCAATCGATCACCCTCATCAATACTAGATGAAAATACTTCACACGAGGTATTAACTCCTAAGAAAAATTCTATGAATCATCTTAGGCTATCTCAATGTAATCTCTATGTTTACATTTCAAAGGAAAATAATATTAAGATAGATAAAAAGGATGGAAAGTGTATTTTTATTGGGTACAGAGATGGTATGAGAGGTTATAATATTTAGAACCTAGAAACTAAGAAGGTAGTGTATAACAACGATGTGTTATTTAGAGAAACCAAAGATGTTGTCAAACATGAAGTCCTACCAAGGAAGGAAGAACCAAAGAAAATAGATTTTGAGTTGAAGGATGATGAATCAGACTCTACAAGAGAACATGAATTACATGAAGAATATACACATACTCCAATATTGAGGAGATTGGTACAGAAATAAGGAAACCAGAAAGGTGTACTCAACCTAATTTTCATTCAATTTTTTATTTGTTTATCAATGATGGAAAACTACTAGAGAGGAAGTTGATTAAGAGGATGGAAAAGTCTAAAAAAAGGACATGGTTGAATAAATGGCAACCTTTGACAAGAATGAGTCTTGGAATCTAGTGGAGTTTTTGACTGGAAGAAATTCCATTGGAAGCGAATGGGTGTTTAATAAAATGTTGAATGCAAAAGGTAAAGTGAAGAAACAAAAATCTTGGTTAGTAGTAAAAGGTTATTCCTAGGTAGAGGGAATTGACTTTGGTCATATTTTTTCTCCCATTTCCAAGTTAAATTCAATTAGATTTCTTTTATCTATTTCTACTATATTTTATTTTTAAGTAGAACAAATGGATGTGAAGACAACATTCCTACATGGGGATCTGGAAGAAGAAATATAAATGAAGCATCCAAAATGATTTTTTGCGAAGGGAAAGAAAGAGCTGGTATGTAGGATGAAAAATTCCTTGTATGGGTTAAAGAAATAACCAAGGATGTGGTATCCAAAAATTGATACTTATGTGTTAAGACTTGGATTCACAAGTAGAAAACCGGATCACTGTGTACATTTCAAATTGATTAATGATCATCTTATTTATTTGGTTTTGTATGTGGATGATATGTTATTGATATGAAATGTCAAGGAGATTATATAGGATGTGAAAACTTAGTTGTCCTCTAAAATAGACATGAATTATCTTGGTGCTGCAAATTTCCTTTTGGTTATGGAAATTAAAAGACACTGGACAAATATGAAACTTTGGTTAAATTAGAGGAAATATGTTGACACAACATTGCATAGGTTTAATATGTAGGAATGTAAATTGGTCAAGGTGCATATTTATCCAGGAGGATCTTGGTGGCTACCCACCTTTTCCAACTGGCTCAAAATAGTTTTTGGCAACTGACTATTTTTAGTAGTTTTTCGGTTCCCAAACTTTTGGAGCCATTTTAAGGGCCCATACAAAATATTTTCAGGATAGAGAACATTATTTATAACTGATGGCTCTAATTGACCCCTCTATATGAAGCTCCTTGTTAATACCTTTCCAATGAGCTATCTTTCACCCAAAACAAATATCGTATGCAAATGTTACGACCCTGAGAAGTTGATGTACTAACTTACCCCAATGGGGCCCACGTGACTTTTGGTGCTTCATCTCCTAGTGCTAGGTTTTTTTAAGTATAGGGTTTTTGAATTCATGTTTAATGTAAAAAGGTATTCAAAGCCTCATTACACTCATTTTCTTGTGAATTAGTTTAGTTGTCACATCTCTTCTCAAATATAAGTTATCATCATTCTAACAAGCATGTTTTGAGTCTGTATTTTACAGTTTTTTGCATATTTCTTATTTAATAGAAGTCAAGTTTTACTGTATATATATTATTTTTCACTGTGTCTCTATGTTAATATTATAAATCAATGGTTTCATTTCTTTCCGCTCATAAATCTGGATCCTCCCCCCTTAGAAAGAAATGATCTCCATTGCGTTGAGTGCCCCTTCACATGAGGTATTTTTTACTGAATTTTTCCCCGAGTGAGCCACCTTCCTTGGTGCATAAGCTACCCTTCTTTGAAAAATCAATAAATCTTGATCCTCTTCTAGAGAGTTCCCTTGACATGTATGTCCATGATCCGATTAGTGGATGCATGTTACATGAAGTCAGGGCTGAGCTTTGTTGGTGTCAACTGTTCTGATATCTCTTAGGTGTCCAATAATGATGGGAAATAAGGTTGAAGGAGGTCCACATTGAAAACTAGGTGCAAGCCAAGGAATGGGGGAAGGTTAAGCTTGAAAGAATTGTCACCTACATCCTTGGTGATGGATTAAGGTCCATAATGGAGTGGACGAATATTCAGATGAGGTTCTATAAGGCGTTGTTTCTACAAGTGAAACCAAACTTTGTCTCCCACCTGAAACTGGTGTGGCACCCAGTGTTGATCATGGCACTTCTTGTACTTGGCAATGAATTTTTCTGTAAAATATCCTGAACTTGTTGAAGGATGTGTTGGGTCTGCTAAATGAACCAAGTTTCTTTGTCAGCTCCAGTTGGAGCATACGATGAGTCTTTTTGGGTGGCCGCAAGTGATAGTGAAATATCCATAGGACCCAATGGTTGAAATACTAACCCCACCTAAAAGGGGTTGTGGTCATTTGAGCTATGTTTGGCTCTTTTGTAATTGTGATGAACATAGGGAAGAATATCATCCTAGGTGGGGGTGTTCTTCGAATTGTACATGCGTAGGATGTGCATGATAATTTGGTTGAAGACCTCGGCTTGGCCATCTGTCTGCAGTGGAGGGTAATGAAATTGGTGATCTTAGTGTCCAACAGTGACCAGAGGATCAACCAAAATGTGTTGAGGAAACAACTGTCATAATATGAGATAATGGTTTATGGGTTTCCAAAGTGTACCCACACTCGTTCAAAGAAGATATTGGCAGTGACCTCCATTGTGATTCTCTTCTTGTAGGCGGCCAGAATCGCCATCTTGGAAAAGTGATAAAAAACCAGAAAAACACAGTCATTTCCCTCCTTGGTAGACAAAAGGCCTGGCATGCAGTCCATTGGGATGGATTCCTAGGGCCCATCGAGAGTGGGCAGAGAAGTTTACATTCCTTTTTTCTTACTGGTTTATTTGGAAATAGTGTAGGAAGTGTAGGAGTAGATATACTTGCTGACATCCCGTCGAAGTTTTGACCAGTAGAAATGTCACTACAACACTACGACTATCTTTTCCACACCAAAGTATCCTGCCAACTGACTGTAGTGGGCTTACAAAATCATCTTCTCTCACTCACTTTATGGAACATAGAGATGGCCAGGATGGCATAGCATCTCATCCTGAAGATGGAAATTAGTGACGGCTGTGTTTGCGCCCAATATCTGGTAGGTGTTGGCGAAGATAAGATCTATATCATAGAGGTGGGGCCATTTGGAGGTCTCGTGGACATAAGAATCTAGCACTGTGGTGAGTGTCGTGAGTGGAGGTCGGCTGATGAAATCAATGACTCAGTTGGTACTTCATGTTTTATACTTGATGTTGAGGTGGAACTATTCCAAATATGTGGACCACTTTTGATGGCAATCATTCTACAATTTTCCTTGTGTCTGCATGAACTATAGTGGCTTATGATTAGTGTGGATTACTATATCCTTCCCGAGAATGTAATGCCTCCAATGGAGGAAGGCTTTCACAATGGAGTACATTTCTTCCTCATAAGTAGGGTACTTACAAATGACATCTAATAGTGTCTCGCTATGATAGGCCATGGGGTGGCCCTGTCGAGTGATGACTACACCCACAACATTGTTTGAAGCATTTGTCTCGATCTCAAATGGCTATTGTAGGTCATGTAATGAAATCATTGGGGATAATCACAAATACTACTTCAGATCATCGAACGTTATCTGTTGGGACAGGTCCCACACAAATTTTTCCTTACCACCACCCATCATTATTTGGTTGAGGACCCATGCAATATGGAAAAATACCAACATGTACCTGTGATAGAAATTGGAAAGGCCTAAAAATCTCTGAAGTTCAGTGAGAGTGGTTGGGGATGGATAGTCACATATTACTTGGATATTGGATGGATCAACATGCACATCATATGCATAAAAAATGTATCCTAGGTACTAGATCCGGTCCATGTCGAAGGAGCATTTTCCAAGTTGGCATAGAGCTTGTGTTGTCATAGAGTTTGCAGAACCTAATGAATATGTTGCAAGTGTTCTACCCAAGTCTTGTTGTAGATGAGGATTTCATCCAGATACACCACCACAAAATAATTAGTGAAAGAATGCAAGATATCGTCCATCATCCTCATGAAAGTTGTTTGGGAATTTGTCAAACCAAAAGGCATGGCCAGCCATTCAGAAAGACTTTCTTTTGAATTGAAGGAATTTTTCCATACATCTATCTATTCTATTGGGACTGTATGGTAGCCAGACTTCAGATCAATCGTATTGAAGTGTTTTCCCCCCTTGAGCTAATCAAGGAGATCGTCAATTCAGGAATTAGGTACCAGTTCTTGACTGTGATTTTATTTAGGGAACTGTAATCAATGCAGAGTCTCTAGTTCCCATATTTCTTTTGCACCAACATCATTGGGTTTCCACAAGTTGATTACATGGGTCGAATCTGCCCCTTGTGGAGAAGTTCTTGGATATGACGCTTGATCTCCTAATTTTCTAGTAGAGAGTGATGATAGACTGACCCATTGGGTAGCAATGCACTGAGGGTCAAATTGATGGGATTCTTAACCTGATAGTGCAGAGGTACCCCAATAGGTGATGAGAAGATGTCTTTGTATTCTTCCACGACCTTATCCACTTTCTTCTACTGTGTGGAGAGGTAAATCCTAGAGTTCATGAATGTGGTTGCCACCTTTCTCTTACTCTGATAGCGAATCACGAAGAAGACAAACTTTCTGATCTGAGAAGTGACCTTCCTACATTACTTGGAAGAGAAGAAGGAAATAATACTAGGTGGAACTACCTCGGGTATCCTATAGAATTTCTTGTTCAAAGTAATAATAACACGGTGAGTCCTAGAATCATATAGAACATGACATTTCCATAAATAAGTTTGGCCCAAAAGAACATCAAAAACTTCAAGGGGAGAAACATCACAAATTTCTCATCTTTGAATGGCTTGATGTCATACGACAAGAAGAACTTTTGGTTAACGTGAATATCACTTCCTTGATGGAGCCATCTAATGGTGTAGGGATGCGGGTGCAGAGTTTTTGATAAGGATAACCACATGATGACCTCTAGTGAGATGAGGTTCTTCTGGCTACCCCTATCAATGATGAACTGCAACATAGTGCCTTTCACCCACATCTGTGAATGTAAGAGGTGTTGACCTTCCTCTGGTTCATAAGGTTTGTCAAGCTGGATCTTAGTCATAGAAACGATGGCACTGGGTTCTGTGTCAATGATCTATCTCCCCTTTCCCGATTCTGACTCAAATTTGAAACCTGCATCTAATTCAAATTTTTACCTAAGCCACCAATGACTTCTTTGAGCGACAATCGACATTTTTATGCCAGCGGATCTTACGAAAGTCACACCACTTACCAATATGTTTCTTGATCTTCCTATTTTCCTTATTTTCTTGCAGCTTGGATTGGTTGTTTTAAGGTTTCCCATATTTTCTCTGTCGTTTTTTTTGTGGTTTGGGGATACCCTTGCACTTCTTCTACTGTGAGGGGCTCCTAGACCGAAAAAAACACATATTTTGTTTAATCTTTTGGTCAGTTTTGATGACATATCAATAGTTCGCACCCAAGGATGAGATCTCCAAAAAACCATTTTAATATCGATGTATCTATGTAGACCACCATGGTACTTGAGCATGAGATTTCACTAAAAATATTTGATACCGAACTTGGTTCATAAGGTATGGAAGACATTGGTGAACTCTGGCACTATTTGGTCTCTTTCCTACCACAATGTGATCCATATTGTATACAAGTCATCATAACTTCCAACATGGTAGCATTGTTCCTTAATAAAATCCCTGAAGGAACCCCAAGTGGGTGCAACTAAAAATAATGTGAATCCCTCTATTTCCTTTTTCTCACAGAAAGTATCGCAACAATCTTTGACATGGGGGATGACCTTGAGGAGCGAAAATGTAATATTTTCCCTATCAAAAAAGTTGTGGAAAAAAAATACACTTCTATAAGGTTTAATCATTTATCTACGACATATGAATCTATTTTACCTTCAAATGTAGAAAATAAAATTGATCTGTACCTTGAATGGGGCGACACCTCCGCTTGAGGTGGATGCATCACTTGTCGATAGTCATCAAAGGATTTTTGCAAATTTCTCGATCATATCATTCCTCTGTCACTCAAAGGATTTCTCAAGCAACATTTTGAAAGGATTTTGTGTCCCATCATATTTATTTTTTCCACCATGGACGGTTTCTTGGGTGTGCGAGAGTATTTTTCCTCAAGAGAAACAACCTCAAGACACAACTATCTATACCCTGACCACATTAGGGACATGCATTAAAAAAATAATGAGGATACTGATCTGATACCACTGATGCAGATTTATGAGATGAACAAAATTAAACCACATATTTATAATATTACATAGAGACACAATGAACAAATGAGACAGTTTGCATAAAACTCCCAATTCTCTCCAGCTTACTTCAACTTTGGAGGTAGAAGACTCTTGCAAATACAAAGAATTTAGTTTCAGAAATGATACCAACATTTGTATAATTGAATCTACTTTTATTTTATATAATTCATATTCATTTTCATTGTTTTTAGCTAATTTTAATTAATTTTTCAAAAACATCTCTCCATAATATTTTTAGGTGACATTATGATTCATTCAAATGAAAAATCCATATCTGTAAAAATACATAGTGGAAAATTATGGAAAATTTATATTAATAAGATTTAGAATGTCCTCTTCAAAACGATATTCTTATATTTTACTTTTGAGTAAAAATTAAGAAAATTACATGATGGGTAAAAAAAATGTGTTTAAAATATACAACTTTTTCAGATAGGTCAAATTTTAAAAATTGTAGAAATTATAATATTCATCCGTTAGATTCAAAACTATACTTAGCATAAAATATATTCTTTGTAGATTGTTGCAACATATTTGGTTTGTCAAAAAAAAGATTTTAATAATGCTACATTGTTGGGGGAAAACATAACTCTCTATCTAATCCGAAAAGATCTTTTAAAGACTATGGTTAAGTTTTTAAAGAATGAGTTCATTAACCATTTAGGAATTTGAGAAAGAGGAATAATTAATGAAGTAACATGGAAGCCATAATAATATATACAGATCTGTAAATAAGCACAAAGAATCAGCTAACCATAACAACAAAAGTTGTTAACCGAATTTGGCAATATTGCCTACGTCTCTGGTCTTTTGTCTCAGTGGGTGAGGATTTATTATTTCTCTTCAAAGCTTCAAAAGTACATCCTAAAAATTTCAAATGGATTACAATCTAATCTGTTTTTTTTCTACTATATCTGAAGAACCCAACACAACTGATGGGACTGAAAACGGATGAACAAAGCTCCTAGAAATGGCCCAGAAAGTTGCGCTCCTCAATAGCTTCCATGCATAAAAATGTATTTGGATTTACAATTCTTAAAAATTTCTCCTCCTATGAACCTCCAATACATCCAAGAATCTTTGGTTTAAATATAATTGAAGTTAGAAACAACCTCCCAACTTCCTCCCAAGATCTGCCCTTAAAAAGGGCTCTAGATCTCCCAATAATGGCCAAACTTTCCCAAAATAAAGTGAAATAACCATAAGAAAATCATAATCTATGGTAAAAAACCCACAAATTGAAAAACTATTCGGTTAAGCCCCCTATATTAGGGTGCACGCTCTTTTTTCTAGTCATATGGGCATGCAGGTGTCCTTGGGCTGGTCTGGCATGTACTAGCCCCACCAGTCTTGGCTCCTGGTCCTGTGGCTTGGAAATATGGTCGTGCCCTAAACCTCCACATGCACCAATATGGTGTAGCCCACTGGTCTGCAACCCCTAGTCGCGAGCTAGCTCCCCTCCAACCATGGCCTATCTAAACCCCCCGCTA
>ML858189.1:0-15687 GCA_009831015.1 Picea engelmannii
TCAATTAAGAGGACCCTTTTTCTTTTTCTTTTTCTTTTTCTTGTTGAATTTAATCATTACACACCCAACATTATAACTCATGATTAAAATTAAAATCATAGTAGATTGGTTAATGGGTCATAATAACATTTCCTCAATTATATCCTTAGATAAAATAACCTAACCATAAGGTAAACATAAGACTCTTGGACAAGGTCAATCTTCAAGTACGCATAGAAGGAGACATCTCTAACACTTAGTAACAATCGACACGTTGAGACTATAGTTTGACTTAAACATGTACTAACCCTAAGTTAACTAATGAAGGATCACCAATTAAGAACAAGGCTTACGTAATTAAAGATAATTTAAATAATATATACATAACGTGCATTCAATTTTACTGCATACCTATCAACAACATTATCGTCATTAATTTCAACGCTATACATCATACAACATCAATCCATTTGGAAGGTTGGTTTTATGCCTATTATACCTCTCTGGTACAAACAAAAATACATTAACCACATCAGACATAATCCCAACATTGTGTGTTTCATTTTGGAAACTATTAGATACATCGTCTAGGTTTGATCATAATTTTAAGTTCTGTGACCTTAATTAAATAACGATGATGCAATAAAATTGATAGCATGACAGTCCTTTGTCGAAACCCACTAAGTTTGACATCATTCTTGTTTAATAAAACTATACCTAAAACAAGTAATCCAAATGGTAAAATAATCACCCTGCGAAACAATAATATCAAATTGAATCACCATTTGTTTATCCACCTTGATCTGATTTTAGTCATATATCTTCCTTTATGCGCTCGATATACTAGGTTATTAATATAGTTTAAGACAATGCCCAATACGAGAATATACTAAAGGTTAAAATCATTATGAGGATGTTACTATATATGTAGAACTGAGTTGAGATTTACGCTTCTCTGAGATAGGGTAGGTTAGGACAACAAAATAGTCAGTGAACATTTATGAAAAAATTGAGTTGAAAATTCCAGGGATAAAAATTTTCAGGTAATACAAAATTCTTAGATATATAATACCAAAGAAATTTAGATCAAAATTTCACTACTTAACAATTTGAACATCAATAATGATAATTTGAAATTGAATATCAATATTGATTCTGCAACAGCGATATCGCTCGGTCAGAATCAACTTGTTGTCTTCCAAAAGGGTGTACATTGCGTCATTTTTATCAACCGGGCTCATAATCACCTTGAAGAATATAGGAATTTTGTAATCTTATTTTCTAGTTGTGTTGAACCACATAAAACAGAAAACATGTCTTACAAATACAATATAGACAGAGACCGGACTTGATAGAAACAATTACAATATCCACAACTACTGCAAGAGATCCCATTGTAAACACACAAACAAGTCCATTATCTAAAACGATTCGAAGAAATCCCAAGAAAACAAAAAAAGGATATAGAGAGGTCATCCAATCAACTATGAACTAATGCACGAATTACATGACAATATATAATGTAGTATTCATGAAAGAAGAACCAGTAATCAATATCAATATCGCTAGGTATTATTATTTATTAATTGATTCTAATTATTAAATGTTTGTTTCTAATATCGATATCGCTCTAATTCAACATTTAAATCATAATTCGGTCTGTATGTAAATAATATTATCGTTGTAATAAAATCGTTGTAATGATATTGCTATAATAATATCGTTGTAATAACATTATCGTTGTAAAGAAATCAGCATAATAATATCGTTGTAATAAAATTATCGCTCTAAGAAAATCGCCATAACAATATCGTTGTAATAAAATCTAACTACTGAAACCATGTGCAGCGACCCTATTCTCTGTCCAATGTTGCGATAAAAGGGCTGCCATAAAAATCAATGCCAAAGTATGGGTAAGGGTTTGGTACTGTGTGTGTTCCAGCCAAGAATAATGTAGGTGATAACTCTAGGTATAAACACACAACACAGTTCAACAAAATTGTAGTAAGATTAAATGCAAGGAATAGATGATCTGGGCTCGTTCAACCATGAGAAAATGGAGACAACCTCTAGAAAGAAAAACAAAATGCAACAAGAAATAAATCGTTCGCAGCATAAAATTCACTGCAAGAAATAAACCAAATGCAGGAGTAGATGAAGAGGCATTTTCATTGCACAAGCAATGTATTTACTGGGAAATTTAAAAATGAATTTGCATAGAGTAAAAACATCATTAATCGTAGAGAAATAAAATGTTGGGTGAACTAGAGGGACATCCCAAAATAGTTATGTGGAAGCATGAGTTTGTGGAGAATGAATCACAATAATTGCAGTGAAATAATCCTACACTCATTATCCATGCACATGAAAGCAGGGCATTTGAATCTAAATTTTTAACACCGGAGTGAAGGAAAGTCGATTCGGCTCCTGGCCAACTGCTCAAGCACAGACTAATAACTTAAAGGATAAAGGAAATAGAAGATAAAAACATAATCTGCATTCAGACCTTCTCCGTGGAGAACAAAAATAATGAAAAATGCATTCAAGGACTAACGAAACGTAGGCAGGAGATACAAAGGCACAGGAAAGGTTTTAAGTATGGGGCTCATTCTGGCCATGCACAATTAGATAGTAACTCATAAATAAAAGATATGGTGGATAGAAAGGTTTCTTACACGATGAATCAAGCAACAAGGGAATTACATTGATAACAGAATTCTCCAAGAAATCTCATGGCAATGAAATCGTCATCTTATTACAGTAAAATAAACAAGTGTAAATTAAATTTTACTACAAGTAACAAATTTAACATACGTACCTTTACCGGTGATGATGAGGCAAAGGTGTCCTCCCGTGCATTCACTTCATCCAGATCTTGCTTGTCGACCGATGTGACCTCACCGATACCTCCTGGCCAACGCTAGGGGTACTCTTCTTCCCCCTGAGATCCCCAAGCCGCAAAGGGGCCATGCACACAATACCAGAGAATGCTAGCATCCAGATCACCTCACAAGGTCGATCTACCACCTATTACCTAAGCTAGTTATCCCAAATCCCACAAGAGAAAGTTCAGACAAGATGAAATTTTAGCAATGTAACGTTACGCAAGCCATATGTGTCCCATACTCCTCCTCCACCATCTATTTTATAGAGTTTCTTAGTCATTAGTTTCCCCAAACCCTCATTAGATTTGAATATTTTTCATTTATTTAATTAGGAAAAACCTCCCCTGTACACATGTCGCTTGATCCCCTAGTTGCACCAGAAAATCAATTTTATTAATTAATTAAATATTCCTATTTCCTTCACCCACTCAAGAGCGTTCCTAAAAAACGCTCTTCGGTGTCCCATCATTCCCTTACAATTCTTAAATGACTTGCGCCTTACTTAAATCCTAGTTGAGTTCATAAATAGAAGGTTCTAAGGCTAGATTCCTTACTATGTTAGACATTCCCCTTTTTCTTTTAATTTTTCCCTTTTCTTTAAGTTTCCCTTTTTCTTTTAGTTTCCCTTTTTCTTTTAAGTTTCCCTTTTTCTTTTAGTTTCACTTTTTCTTTAACTAAGTTCAGAATTAGCAAGTTTAGACAAACAAATATTTACTCTTTTTATTAATTTAATCCTCCATTATAATTTCTACTCTAATAATTAAAGTTTGAATTTCTCTACCCCCTTCTTGTTATATGTCTAAATAATTTTTTTTCAGAGTTTCTACATAGACCTAGGTTTTAAATTCACTAGGCTTGGAAACACTTCTTAAGGGATAATTTATTATTAAACTTTACTTATCACATCATTCATTTTAAGGTCGACCAGGTCCTAAGGAGGCATAGTGTTTTAGGCATTAGGTTTATTAACTTACCAGTTAAAATTGTGATGTGCCCTTCAGGACGCATTATGTGCTCCAAGGCTACCACTCACCTCTTTTTTTTTTCTTTGCGCGACATGCCCTTCAATACATACTACATTCTCCAAGGGTTCCACACACCTCTATCCATTTTCTTTGCGTGACATGCCCTTCAAGACACACTACGTGCTCCAAGGGTGCCACTCGCCTCTTGACTGAATTTGGGAGACGTCAACCCCTTGGAGTCAATACTCTGTCAGGTGATCTTGTGAGAGACTAAGGGCGTCTAAGGAATAAGGAACCTACCTTATTGTGCACCCCTTAGAATCATCATGAGCGACTGTGACGTTCTTCCCTCATGGCATCGTGTGTGTTCTCGAACTAGGTAATCATTAACCTACAGTTTGAGAAACGTCAGGAGTGCTAGTAGGTTGTGGCAGGGCTGCTTCCACACCTCTCCCTCATTGTCCCTAGTTGTCATGCATGACCCCTCTACTCCAAATGTGAGTCTGGTTGGCAAGTTATCGTCAGCCTGCATCCATGAACGAATCATGTCAACAATAATAATCAATCATCATAACATCTAATCATATGTACATATGTCATATCAACAAAATTCAAATCCTACAGTCCACTCCCTGACTCGATCCGAAGTCCAAGGGGTTTCATCAATGCCTCTGCATCCACAATGTCCAGAGTCCTGCACACTCAAGAGAACCCAATCAATAGCACTTGTCTATGTAAATACAACAAAATAACATATCATCAAATCCACAATATCTCATAATCATAATCAAAACGACCAATAGTATAATAACCCAGATCACTTGCACGCAAGTTTCCTAAAAGAATAAGTTCGCTCAGTGCGTGCAAGAGAGAGATGTTACACTTGTTCCATTTCCATCCTGGAAATTTTGTTCGATAGATCTTTAATATTTTTTTCCATCTCATCCATTTTTTCCTCTCTTGATTTTCTAGATCCAGAGGGCCCTACATGTTCTTTAAAATGCCTAGGTTCTCTTGTTCCCATATCAACTTTATTTTTCAACTTCCTGAATTCCATCATATTTGATTCAATCTCTATAGCATCATCTTGCATCCCTGCTAAAGTAGTGGATCTTATTTCCCTAAAAAGTAGAGCAAAATAAGAATCAAAAGCTCCTGCAAAAGTGACTTTTGCAGCTGGTTGGGAAGGTTTAACTTCACTCGGGATTTTTTGATAAATCTTATTAAATCTTTGAATGAAATCTAGGACTGATAGTGATGTATTCTTTCTCAAGGCTCTGAATTCGGTTAATTAATACAGATGATATTTTTTCTCACCCCATTTCCTTATGAAGGAATTTTCTAGATCATTATAAGATTGTATAGAACCTACTCAAAGTCCTCTAAACCAGGTTCTTACCTATCCTTCAAATGTTTGTACTAAAATTATTGTGTAAACATCCTCATGCTCAACACCAAGAATATCATCAAATTGATCCAAAAAAGCTATATGTTATGTGTTGTTAAATCCCCTTCCCCCGTGAATTTAGGGAGGCTCTTCATGTAATTTTCACGTAAGTCATGCAGGATAGCAGGAAGAACTAAGGGAGCATATCTAAAAGTTACCTTGGAAAATATACTATGGGGTTGAGCTTTTCCACCATGCCCTACACCTCTAGCTCCTCCAGCACCAGCACATCTAGCACAAGCTATTGAAAGTTTATTACATGGATTTCGAGGACTAAAAAGGAGATTATCAAAAACTTCAAAAGAATAATCTATTGATATTTTAACTACTTTGGGATGGTGTGAATGAAGTTCAATAAAATGATCACAAAAATATGGAAGATCTAAATGAATGGGGAAAGGAAAACTTGAGCTTGGTTTCTCAGATTTACGAGATGTATAGATAGGATAAGTAGTAGGTGATGAATATGAGTATAAAAAACAATCTACAGGATTTTTGGAAACAGAAACATTTACTTCGGGAAGAGAAAGAATTGGTTGTGTACCAATGATAGTAGGAAATGAAATGGGTTCTTTATTTTCACTAGTAAAAGTATCTATCAATGAAAAAGGGATGGTCTAGTCAATCTCAAATTGTATTTCAGGAATAATTACTTCTAGAGTTTCTAGTTTAACTTCAGACTTACTTGTTGATGTTTTTGCAAGATGAAATTGTTTAAAATTTTCTTTAAGACTTAGTTATTTAGTGGGAATATTAACATTAACTTGCATAATTCTAGGTTGATAGAACTTACCTACTGATGCAAAATTTTGTCTGAGATATCCCTTCAATTTCAACAATTTTTCGGGATCTGAAACTGGCATAGTCTGCTTTTTGTATAGGTTATTCCTAGTATTTTTTTGACCGAAGGCCATCTTTGCCTACAATGGAGTCACCAGGTAAAAAATGAACCTTTCCACGTATTCAATCTTTGTTCACCATCAAATACCAAAATTTAACTTTGTCGTTCTCCCAGGGAAAAAATGATTTCGTTTCTTCACACCCGACAACGGCGCCAAAAATATGTTGTTCCTGAGATTGATTCTAAGGCTCAAAGAATAACATTAGGCATCAAAGGTTTTAAATGAAGTGTTTTTATGAGTGCTTTTTTTCTACCTTCAGTTTTTTGAGAAATGATCTTTAAATTAAATTAATGATAAGACAGTACATAGATTGTATATCGTTATCTGATTCGCAATTATAATCTCAAATGATGTAGAAATAATTTAAAGAACTATTAAAACAAAGTCAGGTATCAATTACAGATAAGTCTCACCTTGTTTGTAGTAGAAGAAAAGTAGAAGATGAACCCTTGAAAAGAGGTAAAAATGCATTAATTCACATAGCTCACAGGACTTGTTTTACTCACAGTAATAACAAAGGAAAATTTGTTACTGAATGAACTTCTAATATATTATGATCACAGTAGCTGTAGTACTAAATCGTAATCATTCACTCTTCAAGAACTATAGAAATAAATTCAGAGAAATGGAAACAAATAACTCAAATTGAACGAAACTTAGAATCTTTGTCTGCACTTGTATGCTATTCAAAAAAGTTTTATCTTTTACATTCGGTAAGAAGAAACCTATAATAGATCTATAATCTATCTATTTATACAAAAATTGTCGCAACTAAAAACCGTTGGACTTCCCACAATATTTGCCTAAAAATAGAATATAATCTGAATGAAATAACAACATGCAGGTATTGTTGAGTTTTGATTTGATGTGATGGTGCTTCATCATGTCCCTTCATTTGTTCATAGATTCACTCATTTTCCTTTGTTCTTTGATCTGGGTACACGTGTCTACTAAGGCCACCACAATCATCTGCTTGTTGTCTTTTCCATCTGATTATGTTACCATCTATCCCTTCGAATGTGTTTACTGGGATAAATAATTGTAGTTGAATATATGGGGGTGGTAATTGGACAGGTAGATCAGTGTTGGCTCATTATGGGATGGATAATAGTTATGGGGAAGAGTAAAAGTTCACGAATAGGATGATGTGGGGACAAGTTTCCAATAAGGAGGTGGGATGAGTGGATGTGAGAATGTACATGGTAGGGATAGGTGGGGTAAGTGACGTGTAGAGAGAGGGGAACTATAGGTGGTGAGGTAGACACTATTGGGAGCATGGAGGGTGTGACAGGATGGAGGGTGAAAGGTAGTGTGGGTGGAGGAAGTTGACGTTGTGTATGTTCTTTCATTTTATCCCATCTACACTCACTTTTCTTTGTTCATTGAATTGGGTGCACATGTCCATCAATGCTACCATGAATCTTGAAGGCTCAATCATTTCATTCAATTCAAAGGCGAACAACTTATTTTATACTTGTGGAAACTTCTCCTAGATATTGTTCACTTATTGGACTGTGATATGATACTGTAAACTTGGATTTACAAACAATTCATTGATTTTGAGTAAATCAATCTAGTTCATCTGTTGGATGGTCGACTGAATATTTTCCTTATTCTTTCTGGAGATTTGTTGGTTCATTTTTATTTCAATTTGTCCCAGTGACTCATAGATATTATTTTCTTCAAATTCAATCAGTTTTTTATTTACGAAAGACAATTCCTCTAGACAAGCCTCTTTTGCATCTTTGGAAATTTTCTTGTCTTCTTCCATATTTGTTTCCCATGCTTTCAGGGCCATTTCTCCTTTTACTTTTTCAAAATGTGATAAAGGGATAAGACCAGGGATATTAGCTTTCTGCTTCCATATGATAAATTCCTGAAACTTAGACCTAGCTCCACAAGCATATTTTTCCTTCACATAAATACTTTTCAGATAAATGTTTATTGCCTGATAGCATTTATGAATAGCATCTACCTTTTGATATAGCTCCTGCTAGACAACTTCCAGCTTCTCATTGATTTCTGATGCTTGTGTTTTGAAGGAAGTAATATCTATTGTTGTGCTCTTTGTTAGGGCCAATTTGGTCCACATCTACTCAATCAAATTGTCTCATTGAGTGATCAAACCTTTATTGTTGGTCTATGAACTCTGGTAGAGAAGCTCAAGGTTATCATGTAATTGCTTCATTTGATGTTGATAACTATCCTTAATTTGTTCAATGTCCTTATTCATCCTTCTTGCAATAGTTTGTTCTGCACTATGCATTCCATTCTGCAATTTCTCTACCAAGAGACATTGTTGTTGTAGTTGTTTGGTTAAATTTCCCACTAACCATTGATTTGCAGTGGAAAAATCCCCTAGTGAATCTGCAACTTCCTTTGCAAACTTAGGATCTTCTTGGTATTTCCCATCATACACCAATCTTTTCCTTTTGGTCACTACTCCATTCTTTTGGTGAGATTATATTTTTACAATATCCTTTCATTTATTGTTGTAAAAGAAACTTGAGGGAGGAATCTCTTCAAGTAAGATAGGATTAAGATCACCAACATGAATGAGATCTGAATTAGGATTTCCAAAACTGGTCTATAAAGGGGTTAATGATGTGATAGGAGACATGATTGTTGTGGAATGTTCCTGACCTGTTGTATATGGGGTGTCCGTAGGAGTAGTTGGAATTGAATTAGGAACAAATTTTCCCTGATTCATGAAATATTCAAACCAAGCCAATACTTGTGGATCATTTCATCCTGACAATGATGTTTTCATTTCTTGAAATAACTTTTCTGGACTTTATGGGACTTCTTCAACTTTGTGCTTAGTGGAGAAACTTGGCTCAAATCCTGTGAGTTTAGCTTCCTGTGAAGAAGGCATGGGTTTTTATTCTCCTTGTAATATATTTGGAAAATTGTTTCATCTATGCTTTTGAAAGTTGAGGAAACTAGCATGTTGTTCAGGAGGCAGAGCCTAGATTCTTCTTTGAAATTCTTCGTAAGATCTAACTCCCCTGAACATCTCATCATAAGGAGAATCCTCATGGATGTATCGCTTCATGTTAAATTGAGCCAAATGATTTTCCACTATCTTATGTGGATCATGTTTCTTGAATTTGATGTCAACTAATTTGACATCTTCCAGGGTCATAGCCTCGAATTTCGAATGACCAAAATCTAATAATGTGAACATACAAACTTGAATGGGAAAATTCGGTCAAACCTTTTTTCTGAGATGCTTTCAATTCCTTGTTGATACCTCTTGCTACTGTTTGGTATGCCACTTCTCTACATACCATCCTGTCAGGTAAAAACTATGGAAGGGCATGAGGAGCAAAAAAAAAAACAAATACTCTAATGTAGGAGAAATTATCCTCAATGAACCACTCCACAAGTTTTCCTAAGTTTGCCATAATATTTTTTGAAATTCTAGGCAGCATGTGGCCATAGATAGCTATGTGAACAGGTACCACTACATAGTGACAGATTTCACAAAAGAAATCTTTGGCATTTTCCTCCCATAATTTGGAGTTGTAGAAATGTATTGGCTCAGAACAGGCCGAGGTCCAACTCCAGTTCATCAGGGGGAATGGGGTCATGAAACAAATGGCATCCATAATATATGCTGACATGTAAAAAGGAGTAGGTTTCCCTTTTGATTTTTATGTTTAATACTCAGCAATTTCCTTGACCAAATAATAAAACAACATTTTAGCCCAATTGAAGGTATAACCCTCGGCTACTTCATTCATTATGGCTACCCACTAAAATGAGAAATGTGTAGGGTTATTTTTCCCAAACAGATGACAGAGCATCATGGCTATATATAACATATGAGCATCTAAGGACGGTGTGGAATACATACCATGAGCGTCGGCTCTGAAGTTTTTCAGAAGTCCCCGCCAAGTCTTGATTATATCATGACCATTTCTACCATATTGAGTAAATTATTTTCTCTCGAAATCTAGAAGAAATGTTGCATTGTAATTATATTTTGGCGTAGGGGAAATCTTATACATTACTTGTAGATTCCATGGTCGAAAAGAGCCAACGGCGGTCTGCTGGTGGCTGATGATGCTTCTGGTTTGAATGTTGGCATGTTCCAAAGCCCAATTTATCATATCATTGTAGGGTATAATTATATGTCGTGCAACAATCTTATGTAGTTCTAACTATGCTACCAATCTAAGCTTGGTTGAAAAGTACTCATCGTATTCCTCAGCAGAGTCATTTGGACAGTTAATAATCTCATGCTCTAAGATATCAAAAACGTGCTTCCAAGATTTAATGGTGTTCGTAACTCACGGAGTTGTGTCTCATAGAACATCTACATTTGGATTGGAATCATCACATGATGCATCAAGGTTCTTTGCATCTTTTCATGGTGCCATAATATTCAAGAAAATAAAACTATCCTTCCTGTAACAAGAGAAGTCTGTAAGCTTTTCACTGAATGAAAAATTGCTAATAGAAAATGGTAAAATAACTTTGAAATTCTGAGTGTTTTATTCATAAAGTCTATTGGTCTCCATATAGATCTACTGATGAAGAATTTATTAGAAACCTAAAGGAATTTATTATCTAGTGATTCTCAATATTTATTGAAATCATTAACCTTAGTCAATCATAAATGTCATTAATACTTCAACGGTTCGGCTTTCAGAAGTTTTGGATGTGACAATATGGAAATATCCCAAAGTCTGAAATCACGAAGTGATTAATTAATACTTAATCATGATTAGCCTCAGTTATTAAATGTTTTATTAATTTTTTAAAACACTTTTTACGTTTTGTAATATTCATTACTTCAGTGCTTTGATACTTCGGTGGTTTGTGAACTCTATCTTTGTTAAAAATATCGAAGGGAAATCTCTCGGAGTGACATGGAAAAGATGACATCATTCTTGATGGCGTATTAAGAAAATAGAGGTGCCACATGTCACTTGAAAATATGTGAACCATCCGACGTGAATGTCAAAAATAAGTGCCACGTGTCAACCCAAGAAAATATTTAAAAGACACATGTCCCATGATGCGTTCGTAAGTCCTTTAGGAATTATCACGAGTGACTATCTTCATGACTTCGGAGTTTCGGATTTTTTTGTTTTTTAGATTTATTGGAATACTCGAAGCGCGAAGCTCCAAAGCGACTATTAAAGACTTTCTTTTAAAACTCTGGAAGATTTTAAACTTTGGACATCATTAGGACCATTTGATTAAATAAGAGTAACGGATAGACGATAGATATTGTAAGTGCCTTATTGATAAATAACATGCAATGGATCTATTTTCAAATTAAAAGGCAATTCTCTAAGTTTTTTGTATTTTGAGTAAAAAAATTATTTCTAAGAGGCAAAATCTAAAGTTCAAAAGTTCAAAATTACATGTGTTTTAACATAGGCTACATATGGAGATTTTGGCTACCTGTGAGGTGCGAAAGAACTGTATACCAAGTGCCTTTATTGGGTAAATGGATTCATTATTTCTTTTTGAAAAACATTTTCTAGTTTTATTTATGAATTAATCATACATAGAAAAAATGAACTTAACCAAATCTCAAAAACCTTCAAAACATACTTAGTGATAAATCTCAAGTTAGGCTATTTAAAATTTTCTTTTCCTAAAACTGATTTTAGAATTGTTTAAGATAATCAAAATAATTTTAACTAAAATATCAGCTTCAACCGACTTTGTTTGCTTCAAGGTTAAGAAGATGTAACATATTTATTTAGGGAATCCCTAGTTGGTTCAGGATGTAAATATCAATGGAAAGAGAACTAGATAACAGAGTATGATATATAGATATGTATGACATCCTTACATATATCATAGATATTGCTTCACTACCAGCGAGCATGTTCAGTACCCCGGTGAAGTTATCTACTTCTCCCAATATTGAATTTCCTTTCACCACTTTAATTAACACTTTTACATTTTGTTGAGATGAGGGAAATTGATATATGAATTTCCTTTCATCATCTCTTTTGAACAAGATGGGGGCAATCAAATTATGAATTTCCTTTCACCCTTATCATATATTTTTAATATTTTGAAGTGGGGGAAATAAATTTGTATGTAACATACAAGGGATGATATTTGTTTAAAATATTTATACTAAAAAGAAGGTCTATCAACAATTTTAAGAAAACTTTGAAACCAATTTTCTTCCGATTTTCAATACACCTTCGCCTATAGGAAAAATATTTATGGGAATTTTAATCTTTTCATGGATCATCCTTGAGCAAATCAGTCAGTTTAAAGTCTGATAGAAGAGCTAAAACTATCAGGATTAGCCTAGACATACTTTTACAATTAAAATCATTGGAACATAAAGATTTTTTCCTAATCATGTTTTGAAAATATATTTTTGAAGCTTTCAGAGTCAAGGTAAGTTTATTTATTTATATGAAGACTAAAAGAAAATAAGAAAGGATAAAGAAAAACCGAAGTGGATAAGAAGTTGGGGATAGGTAAAAATTGACCCAATCACAGATTTGAAGGATCTAAATTAAAAATATTCTAATTCCACACAAGTTTGTGTATTTAGTTTAGACTTCCTTCGAGCTTATTTATTATTATTTTATTTTTATTTCAGAGATGGCTTTAGAATTTATCGGCAAGACACTTCAAATTATAATTTTATACATCTCTGTTTTTTTAGTCAGGTGGTAATATTGTCATGCGAAAAAATTCCATCACATTCATTTTGAAAAGAATTTTTAAATTTTATTTGAACTATAAGAAGAGTAGGGACTCATACCTTATTTTCTTTTTTGAAATTTCAGCAAGGAATATTGTTTATTTATCACCTGTTTTTAGAGAAATCAAATGCTTGAAAAATGAGTGTCGAGTTTTTATTCAGCCTCATCTCTTGTTCAACAAGATTTATTCTACAAAAGGAATGAAATATAAATATTAGTTAATCCTGTAAAATAGAGATGATATGTGATAAAGATGTTTTTATTTTTCGTTTTAATGATGTCAAGCAATCATAAATTTATTGAAAATATTTACAACAAATGATCGAATGACTCAGATAAAAAAAAAAAAAAAAAAATTGAAAAATTAGAATTGCCAAATTCAATCCAATCTAATATATACAATGGAAATCTAAAATGTAACTACTACATGAAATTTTTTAAATAACGTTCGTTGATATGGGCCTCGAGAATCTCTCCATTAAGATTTTCCTACGAGAATGAGTTTTTTCCCCCAATAGCTACAATTTTGAAAGGTCTGAACCAGAGACGATCAAATTTTCCATGTTTCCCTGCATATTCCTTTCTAGCTTCCCATTCTAAAACTAAATCGCCAGGAAGAAACTCCCTGTCTTTAGCTTTTTTATCAAAAAGGGCTTTCGTATTATCCTGGTATTTTTGGAACTTATCATCCACTTCTACTCTGTTTTTTTGAACTTCAATGATTTGATTTATACTTCTCATAACATCATTTGGTTCTTCATTCGCATCCTACTAGAGTTTCATTACAGGAAGAGCAATATTAATAGGAAGAATAACATCGGTACCATAAACTAATTGGAAAGGAGACATACCTATAGATTTCTTGGTCCCAATTCGGTTTTCCCATACGGCGTATTTTAAGTGTATATCCCAATATTTTTTATTTTATGTCAAAACTTTCTTGATTATATAAGTCATCAAACTCTTGTTAGATGATTCAGCCAACCCATTTCCCTAAGGATAATAAGTTGTAGAATGACCTAAAATAATATTGTATTTCTGACAGAATTTGATCATTGCCATAGATTTAAAATCTTGAGCATTATCAGTAACTATTTTCCTAGGACAACCAAATCTTGCTAGGATGTTTTCTTCCAAAACTTTTATCACTAACAAATCTATAGCATTCTTAGTTGGAATTGCTTCAACCCATTTCATAAAATAATCAGTAGCGGTTAGAATCCATCTATGTTGAGCACTCAATTGTGGATGAATTTCTCCAATGAAGTCTAAGCCCCATTGTTGTAAAGGAGCTTCAACGTTTACTGGAATTAAAGGTAAGGCAAGAAGATTTTACTTACCAACAAATAGTTGGCATGAATTGCAAGCTCTAACCCTTGCATTTACATCAGTGAATAATTTTGGCCAATAATATCATGCCCTTAAAATTTTATAAGTTATTTCTCTCCAGGAATGATGTCCTTCGCATACTCCTTCATGAAATTCATCAATGACACCTTATGTTTTAGATTCTATCAGGAAACATAACAGGAAACCCAGAGGGTCTTTCTAGTATAGCTTTCCATCAATAATTGTTAAGCCCTAATATCGGCTCATTACCTTTTAATTGGGGCATATTATATTAGTAATGTTATTTTATTTATGTCGGCTTTAGGCCACTAGTTGTAATTATACATCCTAGTCTCCTATATATACCAAGGAGACATTTTCATTTTGAATCATCTTGTACTTAAACATTTAAGTGGGGTAAAAGGAGGTTTCCCCCTTGAAGAGGATTATTATCTGAAATTATCTCTTTTTCAAGGCGCTGAGTAATTTTTCTGAGGTTTTTCTATGCTATATTGATATTTGGTTCTTAACATATGGTATCATAGATCAAGGTCTTGGGGTTTTGCTGCTACATCTGTGACACCTTGGAATTTTTGCTATAACTTTTTCTCTACCGCGTTTCAGAAGGAACGGCTTGGAGGATTTTTAGTAGACGGATCAAGGTATGTTGGGCTCAAAATTCAGCTACTAAGAAATTATACTTTCGGAGATACAGCCTATATAAGACAGGGTTCTGGAATCATCCTGAACTGAGTCATTGTGGAATTTTCTCTATAAACAAATTTCTGTAACGTTTCAGACCCTGAACTCCAAAGTCTATTTAAATAAATTATTAAGGTATCTGTAGTAAACATTTTAGCTTCTGGGTCATCTTAAATTTGTAGATACACCCTGTGTAAGATAGGGTATCTGACTGGTCCTATTGACTAGTCTCAAGAAGGTGTTCCAGGTGAAACAATCATAACTTATTCCTAGAGTACCCAAATTGAGTGGGACTGGTTTCATTGGATCGTGGACAGTCTGTATTATTTTTGGTGTGAGTTTCATAATTTTATATCAATTATTTTGTGTGGGGCACTGTAGCGACCCCCTCGTTACGACGACCCAACGCTAGTAAATAGTGCAAAAAAAAAAAAATTGTGTGTGCGTCTAAAAGTGTGTGCGCGCGTAAGGGAACCATCAACGCATTCGACTCTGCGTCACCACCCGACGACGAATAAGATGCAACCTTGCTGAGCATAAACGAACGTCAAGGATGCCTGACAAGTATCCGCCAGCATAAGCGACGATCACACGACAATAAGTAGAACTGACTACCGGCCCGACACAAGACAGACCAAGCAAGATCGATTACGATCAAGTACGAAATAATTAATGAACGACCACGAACCTCGCAGGAAGCGCAAGTCCGAAGGTCTTCGACAGCGACTGACCACCGAGAAGACAAGGCGTTATCTATGACTCAAGGGCATTAAGATCAAGCCA
>ML858189.1:24896-40624 GCA_009831015.1 Picea engelmannii
ATATAATTGAGGAAATGTTATTATGACCCATTAACCAATCTACTATGATTTTAATTTTAATCATGAGTTATAATGTTGGGTGTGTAATGATTAAATTCAACAAGAAAAAGAAAAAGAAAAAGAAAAAGGGTCCTCTTAATTGACGTAGTGTGTTAGGACGTTACATATGGTATTAGAGTGGGTTCAACCCTGCGACTGTGGATCGCCATGCTTTCCACTGCAGTAAACCCTTGAGTATTAACCTAGCGATAATTAAAAATTTAACGTGTTAATGCGGTGATCTCGATTATAGGATGCCACAGAGGTACGCAACATGGTGTCGTGGAAGGAGGTGGGACGCCTCCAGAAGTGCCCCCGCCCTCGGAGTCTAACCCCTAAGGGGAAGAACAAGTCCTTGGGATGGATTCGATTGCTATAAGGGATGATGATGGTCTAACAAGGTACTTCCAAAGAATGTTAGATCCATTGATTCACCGCCTGTATTAAGAGGAGTCCAGGGCGCCTATACCCTTGAGGGTCCATAATGCACCCTATCTCGTACCGTTAGCATTCACCGAGAGCTCGAGAGAGATAATTTCTCAAGTCCATGAGTGTCGCAGATGGTGCAGCCATCGAGGCATGGTTGGAGAATATGGCGATGTTCTTTGAATTTTGTGAATATACCTCCAACATGAAGGTCCGCATGGAGGTCTTTCAACTGAAGGGGAGCACTCTTCTATGGTGGAAGACACTCCTTCCACAATTGAACATGGCCATCAAAAACGTGTCATGGGAACTATTCAAGGAACGATTCCGGGAGAGTTATCTATCTTAGGAATTCATTGAGCGCCAGCTCAATTTCTTCAACGCCTTGCGATAGGGAGTCCGTACGGTGCCCGAGTATGAGGCCCATTTCATGGAGCTACTTTGGTATTCTCCACACTTGAATACCAAGAAACTTAAGGTCAACAAGTTTGTGTTTGGCCATAATATCAACATTCGTGCAAAGGTTATGATTATGATGCCTCAAACCTTGCATGATGCTGTCCAAAAGACCCTCATAGTAGAGGAGGAGCTCATCAATAGATTTCGAGGCAGGACTCCATCGAGACTAGCGGGACATGCGTCATCTGGTACGCAGTAGCATTACACACCGACTAGACATTCACCAGGATTTTGAGGCACTTAGAGAGGATCCACATACACTAGACGATCGACGCCTCAACAATGGACTCCTTACCAAGGACCACAACACCAACAATAACATCGACCACAAAAACAATAGTTTAGTACTGTTCAATAGAACAGACCAGGGTTCCAAGCCGGTGGGACATCATCTTCTACTTCGGGTACCAGGTGTACTGGACCAAAGAAAGGGTGTTGGACATGTGGGGAGCCATATTAACAATGTGACTACCCAGTGGAGAGGACTAGAGCATATGGATCAGGCGGACCCACTACCGTGGGAGATTTGGTCAAGGCCCATCAGATTCATGCACTGGTGAATAACCACCAGGAAGAGCACCAGTTGACCGTGCTCGAGACATCAGGTACTGTCGCTGACCAAAAATTTAGAATTTTGATAGATCCAGGTGCTACTGAGAGATTTATTTCTGGTGCAATGCTAAAAAGAATTAAGGTAAACGCAGTCGAACATGATGAGTTTAGCTTTGTAGAAATGGCTTCGGGATCCAAAAAACGTTTGGAGGGAAGGTTACAAGATGTAGCCTTAACCTGGCAGAGTTTGTCACTAGGGCCAACCGATACGTAAAAAAATTAGGGTCTTATGACATCATGATTGGTATGGATTGGTTGGAATATCATGAGGTGATACTCAACTATAAGACAAAACGGTTGATCTTGGTCGATGACGAGGGATAGATACATGTGATTTTTTGTCGAAACCATGGAGTTTCCCTGAGGTTCATATCTTCCTTGCAACTACGGAAGAGAATGTGCAAGGGATGTAAGCTTTATGCGATCCTTGCGTTAAACGAGAAGGGATTAACGAAAGGTCTAGAACACCTTCCGGTGGTTAGAGAGTTTGCAGACGTCTTCCCTGAGGAGTTACCTAGGATGCTGCCAGACAGGGAATTAAAATTTACCATAGACCTAAAACCGGGGATTGAACCGATAGAATGAATTCCTTATCGGATGTCGACCCTGGAATTGTAGGAGTTGAAAATGAAACTAAAGGATTTGCTAGACCTAGGACTTATACGCCCAAGTGTGTCACCATGGGGTGCGCCTGTTATCTTCATATAGAATAAGGATGGGTTGTGGAGACTTTGCATTGACTATCGTCAATTGAATAGGGAAACGATCAAGAATCAATATTTGTTTCCAAGGATTGATGATCTGTTTGATCAGATGAAATGAGAGATGATTTTTTCATGGATCAACTTGAGATCAGGGTATCACCAGTTACAGATCAAAGAGGACGACATCGCTAAGACCGACTTTAAGATGAGGTTTGGACATTACGAGTTTGTTGTTTTACCGTTTGGACTGATGAACGCCCCATGGGTATTTATGAGTTTGAACGGGGTGTTCCACGAATACTTGGACAAGTTCATCCAAGTATTCATTGATGATATTTTGATTTACTCTTAGATGATGGAAAAGCATGATGAGCACTTGTTCTTGGTACTGCAATGTCTACGAGAGAACAAATTGTATGGGAAATTGTCTAAATGCTCAGTTTATCAATCGAAGATTCACTACTTAGGGCATGTTATATCTGGTGAAGGTATCACTAGGGATCTAGCAAAGGTCGAGGCTATTATGGAATGGCCTACGCTAACGAATATCCCTGAAGTGCATAGCTTTATTGATTTATTGAGACACTATTGATGGTTCGTCGAGGGTTTTCGAAGATAGCAAATCCGATCACGGAATTGTAGAAGAAGAACAAGAAGTTTGTTTAGACCGAGAAATGCACAGAGGAATTTCAGAGGCTCAAAGAACTGTTGATGACAACACTGATACTAAAGGTCCCTACCATGGATGTAGAATTCCTAGTATGCACTGACACATCCAAGGAAGGATTAGGCAGAGTCTTGATGCAAGACGATTGAGTGATCAGTTACATCTCGAGAAAGTTGAGAAGGCATGAGGAGAACTATTTGACGCACGATTTGGATTTTTTATCCATTGTTTATGCCTTGAGAGTTTGGAGACACTACCTTATTGGACAAAAATTTGAACTAAAAAGGAACCACTGTGGACTACAACACATCTTTAAGCAAAGCGACTTGAACGCAAGACAACGACGTTGGTCAGAATTGCTTAGCGAGTACGATTTCAATATTACTTACATAAATGGAACAATGAACATAGTGTATGATGAGTTGAGTTGGAGACCTCACATATTTTCAGTGATGCCTCTTTAGATGAATCTACGTGAAAAATATTCTAACCTTACAACGGGACGATGATGGGTACAAGGAGGTCAAGGATTTTGTTGGAAAAAACACCATGATGGTAAGAAAATTTGAGGGATTCACTATGGAAAACAAAGGATTATTGAGATTTAAAGGTTTAATTTATGTACCTCCCAATGATGAGTTGAGGAGTTTGATCCTAAACGAGGCTCATAGAGTAGTGTACATTTCTCATCGTGGAGTCACGAAGATGAGGGTCAACCTTAAACCCTTATTCTTCTCTAAAGGAATGAAGGAAGACACAGTAAACTACATGGCAAGATGTTTAGAATGTCAGCAGGTGAAGGCTTAACATAGACATACGGCATGATTGCTACAACCAAACACTATTCTAGAATTGAAATGGGAGGTCATTTCGATGGATTTTATTGTTGGATTTCTACTGACGGCAAGGAGACACGACTCGATTTTTGTGGTAGTTGACATTGTGAAGAAGAGTGCTCATTTTATTCTCGTGCATATGACATAGTAGGCATATGACATAGCTATGGTTTTCATCAATGATATTGTGAGGCTGCATGGCATGCCTAAGAGGATTATATGCGATCAAGGATCAATGTTTACTGGACGATTTTTGACTAGTTTCCAAGAGGCCTTGGGAACCCAACTTAAATTTAGTACCACGTATCACCCGGAGACAGATGGCCAGACCAAACAAACAAACCAAATATTGGAGGATATGTTGTGTATGTATGTTATCGACCAACAAAAGCATTGGGAAGAGTTCTTTCCACTGGTAGAATTTGCATATAACAACAATTATCAAAGCACCATTAAGATGGTGCCCTTTGAGTTTCTTTACAGGTCACTGTGTCGAATGCCTTTAAGTTGGGATTGTCTTGAGGATAGGGTCTTGGTGGGACCAGAAGTGATCCAATAAATGGAAGATCAAATGCAAACAATAAGACTAAGGATCAAGGAAGCATAGGATCAACATAAGAGTTATGTCGATGTGCATCGTGTCGACCGTAGTTATGAAGTTGGCAATCGATTCTTGTTGCTGGTGAAACCACATAAGAGGTCGATCAAGTTTGGAAAGGGTGATAAAATATCTCCTAGGTTCGTGGGACCCTTCGATATTGTGGAAAAGAAGGGGCCTATGGCCTATCGACTAGCCTTGCCTAATTCTTTGAGGCATATGCACGATGTTTTCCATGTATCTCTTTTGAGACCTTATGTTAGTGATCCTACACATGTTATTGACATGAGTACCTTGAAGGTATCTGGGGAGAGTGCGCTCACGGCGTAGCCAATCCACATCTCGGACCATCACATTCGACAACTATGACATCGAACAATAGATCATGTCAAAGTCCAGTGGGATAACTATAGTCCACACTCGACGACCTGGGAGGACGCATACGATATATGTCGACAGTTTCCATTTTTGTTTGATAGACAATCTCATGATACTGTGATACCCTTTATTTCGACACTTATATACTGTGAAACTTCAGATGAAGTTTAAAACAAGAGGGGGTGTATGTAACATCCTGCTCTTGTGCACACTGAGATAACTTATTCTTTGAGGACACTTGCATGCAAGTGATATGAGTTATTATACTATTCGTCGTTTTGATAATGATTATGAGATATTGTGGATTTGACGATATGTTATTTTGTTGTATTTACATAGATAGGTGCTATTGACTGGGTTCTCCTGAGTGTGTAGGACTCTGGACATTGAGGATGAAGAGGCATTGATGAAACCCCTTGGACTCCGGATCGAGTCAGGGAGTGGACTATAGGATTTGAATGATGTTGATGTGACATATGTACATATTATTATATATTACGATGATTGATTATTATTGCTGACATGATTCATTGATGGATGCAGGCTAACGATATCTTGCTGACTAGAATCACATTTGGAGTAGAGAGGTCACACACGATACCAGGGAAATTGAGGGAGAGGTGTGGAAGCAACCTTACCATAGCCTACTAGCACTCCCGCTGTGGCTCGAACTTTGGGTTAACGATTACCTAGTTCAAGAAGACCCATGATGCTGTGAGGAAAGACTATGACAGTCGCTCATAATGATTCTAAGGGGCGTGTAATAAGGCAGGGTCCTTATTTCTTAGAGGCCCTTAGTCACCCACAAGATCACCTAATGAAGTATTGACTCCAAGGGTTTTATGTCTACCAAATTTAGTCAAGAGGTGAGTGGCACCCTTGGAGCACATAGTGTGTCTTGAAGGGCATGTCATTCAAAGAAAATGGAAAGAGGCGAGTGACACCCTTGGAGCACGTATTTTTTCTTTAATGACACATCGCGCAAAGAAAATAGAAAGAGGCAAGTGACACCCTTGGAGCACGTAATGGATCCTGAAGGGCACGTTACGATTTTAACTAGTAAGTTAATAAACCTAATGCCTAGATAACTATGCCTCCTTAGGACCTGGTCGACAATGAATGACGTGATAAGTAAAGTTTAATAAAAAATTATCCCTTAAGAACTGTCACCAAGTCTAGTGAATTTAAAACCTAGGTCTACGTAGAACCTCTGAACAAACATTATTTAGAAATATAACAAGAAGGGGCTAGAGAAATTCAAACTTTAATTATTAAAGTAAAAATTATAATGGAGGGTTAAATTCATAAAAAGAGTAAATGGTTGTTTGTCTAAACTTTCTAATTCTGAACTTAGTTAAATAAAAAGGGAAACTAAAAGAAGAAGGAAAACTTAAAGAAAAGGGGAAACTTAAAATAAAAAGGGAAACTAAAAGAAAAAAAGGGAAACTTAAAGAAAAAGGGGAACTAAAAGAAAAAGGGAAACTTAAAGAAAAGGGGAAAATTAAAAGAAAAAGGGGAATGTCTAACTTAGTAAGGAATCTAGCCTTGTAACCTTCTATTTATGAACTCAACTATGATTTACATAAGGCGCAAGTCATTTAATAATTGTAAGGGAATGATGGGACACCGATGAGCGTTTTTAGGAACACTCTTGAGTGGGTGAGGGAAATAGGAATATTTAATTAATTAATAAAATTGATTTTCTGTTGCAACTAGGGGATCTAACGACATTTGTATGGGGGAGTTTTTTCCTAATGAATTAAATGAAAAAAGGAATCTAATGAGGGTTTGGGGAAACTAATGACTAAGAAAATCTATAAAATAGAGGGCAGAGGAGGAGTATGGGACACATCTGACTTGTGTGACATTACGTTGCTGAAATTGCATCTTGGCTAAACTTTCTCTTGTGGGAGTTGGGATACCCATCTCAGGTAATGGGTGGTAGCTCAACCTTGTGAGGCAAGATGGGTTCTAGAATTCTATGGTATTATGTGCATGGCCCCTTTGTGGTTCAGGGGGCTCAGGGGGAAGAAGAGTACCCCTAGCGTTGGATGGGAGGTACTGGTGAGGTCACATCGATCGACAAGCGGGATCTGGAAGGAGTGAATGCATGTGAGGACATATTTTCCTCGTTGTCTTCAATAAAGGTACGTATGTTAAAGTTGTTACTTGTAGTAAAATTTAATTTACACTTTATTATTTTACTCTAATTGGATGACGATTTCATTGCCATTGCTTTCCTGGAGAATTCTCTTATCAATGTAATGCCCTTATTGCTTGATTCATCCTGTAATAAACCTTGCTATCCACAATATCTTTTATTTCTGAGTTACTGTCTATTTGTGTGTGGCCAGAATGAGCTCCAGACTCAAAACCTTGCTTGCGCCTTTGTATCTCCTTCCCGCGTTTCATTAGTCCTTAATTTCATTTTTCATTATTTTTGTTCTCCATGGAGAAGGTATGGATGCAGATTGTGTTTTTATCTTCTGATTTATTTATCCTTTAATTTATTAGTCCGTGCTTGAGAAGTCATCCAGGAGCCGAATCGACTGTCCTTCACTCCAGTGTTAAGGATTTAGATTCAAATTCCCTACTTTCCTGTGCATGGATAATACATATATGATTATTTCTCTACGATTATTGTGATTCATTCTCTACAAACTCATGCTTCCACACAATGATTTGGGGATGTCCCTCCAGTTCAACCAACATTTTATTTCTCTAATATTAATGATGTTTTAGCTCTCTGCAAATTCGTTTTTAAATTGCCCAAAAAATCCATCGCTTGTACAACGAAAATGCCTCTTCATCTACTCGTGCGTTTGGTTTATTTATTGCAGTGAACGATTTATTTCTTGTTGCATTTCATTTTTCATCCTGGAGGTTGTCTCCATTTTCTGATGGCTGAACGAGCCTGGGCCATCTATTCCTTGCATTTAATCTTACTACAATTTTGTTGAACTGCATTGTGTGTTTCTCCCTAGAGTTATCACCTACATTCTTCTTGGCTGGAATGCGCAGAGTCCCAAACTCTTACCCATACTTTGGCATCGATTTTTATGGAAGCCCTTTTATCACAACATTGGACAGAGAATGAGGTTGTTTCACATGGTTTCAGTAGTTAGATTTTATTACAACGAAAATTTAATTACAATGATATTATTATGGAGATTTTATTAGAGTGATAATTTTTTTACATCGATATTATTATGGCGATTTTGTTACAGCGATAATGTTATTACAACGATACTATTATAGCTATATCATTATTGTGATTTTATTACAACGATAATGTTATTTACATGCAGACCAAATTATGATTTAAATGTCGAATTAGAGCGATCTCGATATTAGAAACAAACATTTAATAATTAGAATCAATTAATAATTAATAATACCGAGTGATATCGATATTGATTACTGGTTCTTCTTTCATGAATACTCCATTATATATTTTCATGTAATTCATGCATTTTCTATATTCTTTTTGTGTTTGCTTGGGATTTCTTCGAATAGTTTTAGATAATGGAATTGATTGTGTGTTTACATTGGGATCTCTTGTAGTAGTTGTGGATATTGTAATTGTTTCTAGCAAGTCCAATCTTTGTCTATATTGTATTTGTAAGACATATTTTCTATTTTATGTGGTCCAACACAACTAGAAAATAAGATTACAAAATTCCTATATTCTTCAAGGTGATTATGAGTCCGGTTGATAAAAATGACGCAATGTACACCCCTTTGGCAACCAACAAGTTGATTTTGACCGAGCGATATCGCTACTGCGGAATCAATATTGATATTTAATTTCTAATTATCATTATCGATGTTCAAATTGTTAAGTAGTGAAATTTTTCTCTAAATTTCGTTGGTATTGTATATCTAAGATTTTTGTATTACCCAAAATTTTTTATCCCTAGAATTTTCAACTCAAACTTTTCATAAATGTTCACTGACTATTTTTTTGTTCTAGCCTACCCTATCTCAGAGAAGCGTAAATATCAACTCAGGTCTACGTAGATAGTAACATCCTCGTATGAGTTTAACCTTTAGTCTTCTGGTATTGCACATTGTCTTACACTATATTAATAACCTAGTATATTGAGCGCATAAAGGAAGATATATGACTAGAATCAGATCAAGCTGGATAAACACATGGTGATTCAATTTAATATTATTATTTCATAGGGTGATTATATTACCATTTGGATTACTTGTTTTAGGTATAGTTTTCTTAAACAAGATTGATGTCAACCTTAGTGGGTTTCGACAAAGGACTGCCGTGCTATCAATTTTGTTGCATCATCGTTATTTAATTATGGTCATAGAACTTAAAATTATGATCAGACCTAGAGGATGTATCTAACAATTGCCAAAATGAAACACACAATGTTGGGATTACGTCTGATGTGGTTATTATTTTCTTGTTTGTACCAGAGAGGTATAATAGGCATAAAACCGACCTTCCAAATGGCTTGATGATGTATGATGTATAACATTGAAATTAATGAGGATGTTATTGTTTATAGGTATAGATACAATCGAGAACAATACTTAGTATCTTAGGTTTCACGAGTTTAAGTATGTAGTAAAATTGAATGCAAGTTATGTATATATTATTTAAACTATCTTTAATTACGTAAGCCTTGTTCTTAATTGGTGATCCTTCATTAGTTAACTTAGAGTTAGTACATGTTTAAGCCAAACTATAGTCTCAATGTGTCGATTGTTACCAAGTGTTAGAGATGTCTCCTTCTATGCGTACTTGAAGATTGACCTTGTCCAAGAGTCTTATGTGATAACTTATGGTTAGGTTATGTTATCTAAGAATATAATTGAGGAAATGTTATTATGACCCATTAACCAATGTACTATGCTATTAATGTTAATCACTAGATACAATGTTGGGTGTGTAATTATTAAATTCAAGAAGAAAAAGAAAAAGGAAAAGGGTCCGCTTAATTGATGTAGTGGGTTAGGACGTTACATATGGTATTAGAGAGGGTTCAACCCTGCGACTATGGATTTCCATGCTTTCCATTGTAGTAAAACCTTGAGTATTAACCTAGCGCTAATTAAAATTTTAACGTGTCCATGCGGTGATCTCAATTAGAGGATGCCATAGAGTTATACAATATGGTGCCATGGAAGGAGGTGCAACACCTCCAGAAGTGTCCGTGCCCTTGGAGTCTAATCCCCAAGGGGAAGAACAAGTCCTTGGGATAGATTCGATTTCTATGAGGGATTATGATGGTCTGCCAAGGTTCTTCTAGGGAATGTCAGAGTCATTGATTCACTACCTGTACTGAGAGGAGGCTAGGGATCCTATACCCCTGAGGGTCCACAACGCACCCCAACCTATACTGTTAGAATTCACCAAGAGCTCGAGAGGGATAATTTCTCAATTCCACGAGTGCCACGGATGGCGTAGCCACCAAGGCATGGTTGGAGAATATGGCGATGTGATTTGCACTTCGCAAATATACCTCCAACATGAAGGTCTAGATGACGGTCTTTCAACTGAAGGGGAGCACTCTTCTATGGTGAAAGATTCTCCTGCCACAATTGAACACAACTGTCGAAGACATGTCATGGGAACTGTTCTAGGAATGGTTCTGGGAGAGGTGTATATTTGAGGAACTCATTGAGATTCATCTCAACGAGTTCAATTCATGGAGCCCCGAGTATGAGGCCCATTTCATGGAGCTGCTTCAGTATGCTCTGCACCTGAATACCTAGAAACTTAAGGTCAACAAGTTCATGTTTGGCCTTAATGTCATAATTCGTGCAAATGTTAGGATTATGATGCCTCAAACCTTCCATGATGCTTTCCAGAAGGCCCTCATAGCAGAGGAGGAGCTCATCAGTGGAGGCCAGAGCAGGACTCCAGCGATACTAGCAGGACATGCGTCATCTGGTGTGCAAAAGCATCAGACACTGGCTAGACATTCAACAAGATTTTGAGGCACTCAAAGAGGATCTACATACACTATTCCACAATGACCGACACCTCAGTAGAAGACTCCTTACCAAGGACCACAACACCTGCAACAACGTCGACCACAAAAACAACCGTTTAGGCCTATTCAGTAGAACATACCAGGGTTCCAGGTCGATGGGCCATCAACTTCTACTTCAGGTACCAGGAGTACTGGACCAAAGAAAGGGTGTTGGAGATGTGGGGAGCCAAATTACCAGCATGACTACCTAGTGGAGAGGACGAGAGCATATGGATCGTCCAGACCCAATACCGTGAGAGATTTGTGCAAGGCCCATCGGATTCATGTAGTGGTGAATAAATGCTAGGAAGAGAACCATTCGACCATGCTTGAGATGTTAGGTACCGTCTCTGACCATACCCTTAGCATTTTGATAGATCCAGGTGCTACCAAGAGTTTTACTTTTGGTGCAATGTTAAAAAGAATTAAGGTAAAGGAAGTCGAACATGACAAGTTTAGCTTTGTAGAAATGGCTTCAGGAGCCAAAAATAAGGTTGGAGGGAAGGTTACTAGATGTATCCTTAACCTGGGAGATTTTGTCTCTAGGACCAACATATACATCACAACCTTAGGGTCTTATGCCATCATGATCGATATGGAATGGCTGGAATCGCATGAGTTGATACTCAACTATAAAACAAAATGGTTGATCTTGGTTAATGATGAGGGACAGAGACACATGAATGTAGGTCGAAACTAGGGAGTTTCCCTCAGGTTCATCTCTTCCTTGCATCTACATAAGAGCATGTGCAAGGGATGTAAGCTTTATGTGATCCTTGCGTTAAATGAGAAGGGAGTAGCGGAAGGTCTAGAACACCGGTGGTTAGAGAGTTTAAGGACATCTTCCCTGAGGAGTTACCTGGGATGCCCCCATAGAGGGAATTGGAATTTACCAGAGACCTAAAACCAGGGATTGAACCAATAGAAAGAACACCTTATTGGATGTCAACCCCAGAGTTGCAGGAGTTGAAAATGTAACTAAAGGAGTTGCTGGACCTAGGACTTATACACCCAAGTGTGTCATCGTGGGTGTGCCTATTATCTTCATATGGAAGAAGGATGAGTCGTGGAGACTCTGCATTGACTATCATCAATTGAACAAGGCAACGATCAAGAATCAGTATCCGTTGCCAAGGATTGATGATTTGTTTGATTATATGAAAGGAACGACGGTGTTTTCAAGGATCGACTTGAGATTAGGGTATAAAGAGTTACAGATCAAATAGGATGACATCCCTAAGACTGCCTTTAAGATGAGGTTTGGAAATTACAAGTTTACAGTTTTACCGTTTGGACTGACAAACGCCCCAGGGTTATTTATGAGTTTGATGAATGGGGTGTTCCGCGAATACTTGGACAAGTTCGTCCAAGTATTCATTGACAATATTTTGATTTACTCTCGAACGATGGAGGAGCATGACGGGAACTTGCGCTTGGTACTAGAGTGTCTATGAGAGAACAAATTGAATGGAAAATTGTCTAAATGCTCATTTTATCAATCGAAGATTCACTACTTAGGGCATGTTATATCCGACGAAGGTATCGCTGTGGATCCAGAAAAGGTCGAGGCTATTATGGAATGGCCTGCTCTGATGAATGTCCCTGAAGTGTGTAGCTTCATGGGTTTAGCAGGATACTATCGATGGTTCGTCGAGGGTTTTTCGAAGATAGAAAATCCAATCATGGAATTGCAAAAGAAGAACAAGAAGTTTGTTTGGACTGAGAAATGCGTGGAGGCATTTTGGAGGCTCAAGGAATTGTTGATGAAAAAAAAGATACTAAAGGTCCCTAACATGGATATAAACTTCTTATTATGCACTGACTCATCCAAGGAAGGTTTAGGTAGAGTCTTGATGCAAGATGGTTGAGTGATCGCTTACATCTCTAGAAATTTGAGAAGGCATGAGGAGAACTATGCGACACATGATTTGAAGTTGTTAGCCATTGTTTATGCCTTGAGATTTTGGATAAACTAACTTATTGGATGAAAATTTGAACTAAAAATAGACAACTGTGGACTACAACACATCTTTACGCAAAGCAAATTTAATGCGCGACAACGAAATTGGTCATAATTGCTTAGCGAGTACGATTTCAAGATTACTTACATAAAGGGAACAATGAACAGAGTGGCTGATGCATTGAGTCAGAGACCTCACATATTTTCGATGATGCCTCTTTAGACGAATATACATGAAAATAGTATAACCTTACAACGGGACGATGACTGGTACAAGGAGGTCAAGGATTTTATCGGACAAAACACCATGATGTTTCCAAAATTTGAGGGATTCACTGTGGACACTGACATATTATTGATATTTAAAGGTCAAATTTACGTACTGCCCAACAACAAGTTGAGGAGTTTGATCCTAAACAAGGCTCATAGAGCAGTGTACATGGATCATCATGGAGTCACAAAGATGAGGGCCGACCTTAAAACCTTATTCTTCTGGAAAGGAATGAAGGAAAACATAGTCAACTACGTGGCAAGATGTCTAGAATGTCACCAAGTGAAGGCTGAACATAGACATCCGACAAGATTTCTACAACCACACACTATTCCGAAATCAAAATGGGAGGTCATTTCGATGGATTTCATTGTTGGATTGCCACTGACGACAAGGAGACACAACTCAATTTTTGTGGTAGTAGACACTCTAACAAAGAGTGCTCATTTTATTCCTGTGCGTACGATATATCAAGCACCTGACATATCTATAATTTTCATCAGTGATATTGTGAGGCTGCATGTCACACCTAAGAGGATTATATACGATAAAGGATCGATGTTTAATGGATGATTTTTGAATATTTTCCAAGAGGCCTTGGGAACCCAACTTAACTTTAGTACCACATATCACTCAGAGACAGACAAGAAGACTGAATGAACAAACCAAATATTGGAGGATATGTTGCGTATGTACATGATGGACCAACAAAAGTTTTGGGAAGAGTTCTTTCCACTGGTAGAATTTGCATATAATAACAATTATCAAAGCACCATTAAGATGGCACCCTTCAAGTTTCTTTACGGGTGACCGTGTCAGATGCCTTTGATTTGGGATCGAATTGAGAATAGGGTACTGGTGGGACCAAAAGTGATCCAAGAAATGGAAGATCAAATGAAAAAAATAAGACAAAGGATCAAGGAAGCGTAGTATCAACAAAAGAGTTATGCCTATGCGCATCGTGTCGACTGTAGTTATGAAGTTGGTGATCGAATCTTCTTGTTGGTGAAACCACACAAGAGTTCGATCAAGTTTGGAAAGGGTGATAAACTCTCTCCTAGGTTCGTGGGACCCTTTGAGATTGTGGAAAAGAAGGGGCCCGTGGCCTATCGAGTAGCCTTGCCTAATTATTTGAGGCTTATGCACGATGTTTTTCACGTATCGATTTTGAGACCTTATGTTAGTGATCCTACACATGTTATTGATGTGAGTACCTTGAAAGTATCTGGTGAGGGTGGAATCATGGCGGAGCCAATCCGCATCCTAGACCATCTCATTCGACAGCTACGATCTCAAACAATAGATTAGGTCAAGGTCCAGTGGGACAACTATAGTCCACACTCGATGACCTGGGAGGACGCATACAATTTGCGTCAAAAATTTCCATTTTTGTTTGATAGATAGACTTATGATACTGTGATACACTTTGTTTCGACACTTATATACTGTGAAACTTCGGGACAAATTTTAAAACAAGAGGGGGTGTATGTAACATCCCGCTCTTGCGTGCATTGAGCGAACTTATTCTTTGAGGAAACTTGTGTGAAAGTGATCTGGTTTATTATACTATTGGTCGTTTTTATTATGATTATGAGATATTTTGGATTTGATGATATGTTATTTAGTTGTATTTACATAGACTGGTGTTATTGACTGGGTTATCCTGAGTGTATAGGACAATGGACATTGAGGATGCAGAGGCATCGATGAAACCACTTAGACTTCAGATCAAGTCAGGGAGTGGACTGTAGGATTTGAATGTTGTTAATGTGACATATGTACATATGATTAGATGTTATCATGATTGATTATTATTGTTGACATGATTCATTGATGGATGCAGGCTGACGATAGCTTTCCGACTAAACTCACATTTGGAGTAGAGGGGTCACACACGACAGCAAAGACCTTGAGGGAGAGGTGTGGAAATAGCCCTGCAACAATCTAATATCACTTCTGCCATGGATTGAACTGTAAGTTAACGATTACCTAGTTCGAGAACACCCACGATGCTATGAGGGAAGGTTGTGACAGTCGCTCATGATGATTGTAAGGGGTGTGCAATAAGGTAGGGTCCTTATTCCTTAGAGGCCCTTAGTCTCCCATAAGATCACTTGATGGAGTATTGACTCCAGAGGTTTGACGTCTACCAAATTTAGTCAAGAGGTGAATGGCACCCTTGGAGCATGTATTGCATCTTAAAGGGCACGTCGCGCAAAGAAAATGGAAAGAGGCGAGTGGCACCCTTGGAGAACGTAGTGCGTATTGAAGGGAACATCGTGCAAATAAAATGGAAAGAGGTGAGTGGCACCCTTGGAGCATGTAGTGCATCCTCAAGGGAACACCACGATTTTATCTGGTAAGTTAATAAACCTAATGCCTAGAAAACTATGCCTCCTTAGGACCTGGTCGACCTTAAAATGAATGATGTGATAAGTAAAGTTTAATAACAAATTCTCCCTTCAGAACTGTCACCAATCCTAGTGAATTTAAAACCTAGGTCTATGTAGAACCTCCGAACAAAAATTATTTAGACATATAACAAGAAGGGGGTAGAGAAATTCAAACTTTAATTATTATGGTAAAAATTATAATGGAGGATTAAATTCATAAAAAGAGTAAATGGTTGTTTGTCTAAACTTGCTAATTCTGAACTTAGTTAAAGAAAAAGGGAAACTTAAAGAAAAGGGGAAACTTAAAGAAAAGGGGAAACTTAAAAGAAAAAGGGGAATGTCTAACTTAGTAAGGAATCTAGCCTTGGAACCTTCTATTTATGAAC
>ML858189.1:40744-51342 GCA_009831015.1 Picea engelmannii
TGTGTTCAGAGCATAACAATTAGCCAAAAATGATTATTCAATCACAGAAAACAAACATAGGCTCACCAAAACATGTCCTCAATCAATGAGGGCTTCAAGCTCCCTAGAGCTTGCTGAAACTTCAATGGCTAAAAACCTGCAAACGAAGTCTTCAAATGGCCTTGATAATAGTGCCAATGGATTCAGGATGTCCAAAAACCCCTATCTAGGCTTTTACGACACCTCAATTGGCCAAAAAATGAGGAAGATAGGCCTCCTGCCATTTTCCTCCTTCAAGCTTGCTGTCTCTGGTTCACCAAAACGCACCCTTATCAAATGAACTTGGCACACACGCAATATATAGCGTAAAAACCCAGCACCAGGTGCGACCGAAAACTAGTGCAAATCGTCGAACCGTTAACGGAACTAAAACCCCCAACTTCCAAGCCGTTGGGCATATGGGTCTTATGTGACCACGCGCTAAAGCAAAAGGGCTAACCGAATTAAAACCACCCCTGCGCTCCTGGTTATGGTCACATGGCACAATACAATAGAATCGTGGCTTTACATATTTGAAGACATAAAATCCGTGCGCGCACCATGTAACATAAATCCATGGGTCATATATGCAAGAGCACGCGACCAAGCACTGGGGCTAAGCCCCGACCCGGTCGCGGCCCAAACTGTACATAGATTCAATTTTAAATAAATATAATCTCATACATATGACAAGGATCAAATGGAGGTATGTTGGTTGGATGGACTTTGTTAAAGCTTACACCGGTGGGGAGGTCCGGGGGTCGAACCCCACGGACTCCAAAACAATTTTGATCAAACAACCAAAAAGACCAATAATGGGGTGCCACGTGGCAGCCCATGACTGGGCCACATGGCACCTTACCATTTGGCCAATAACTGCCACATGTCACAACAACATTCGCCCAACTGTCAGCCAATCCGAAACTGCCAACTCAGCTCTGCCACATCACCTCTGCCACTTCAACATGTACGGTCAAGCCACGTCACCTCTTCCACATCAGCGTATGGTCATGCCACGTCATCATCCGTACGGACTATACGGACTGCACAATCAGAGTCCATTTTTTTACCTGTTTGACGATTCAGACAGATCGCGATATCTCTCGCTCCCAACGTCCGTTTGATACGAAACAAATTGCGTTGGGTTCGTGATGACGAGGGATATTCTCTCGTTCGGTTTGAGGAAAATCCGAGAATGTTGATTTTTGAGCTAAAATTTGACCCCTAGTCCAGATTTTGATCACACCTTCCCAATGAAAGGCTTTTGTACCCACAAAAGCTTATTATTATCTGTCTGCTTTCAAGTTATATCAACTGATTCTACTTGAAAAGTCTTTTCGACAATCACCTGAATACCTTGACATGCCTTGCACTGCAACTGTCTATGTCCCTCAACCACTGTTCTCTGGCTGCTACTGGCCCACTGCTCTCTCTATGCTTGGAAGACTGCCAACCTTCCCACTAAGAATCAAGTCCCTCTTGTGAACTCTTTGGCATCAACACAATCAACTCTCCAATGGCTGCAAATACTTTCCTGCGACATCTTGTCACAAGCCAAGAAAACCATCAATCTTGAAAACAAATTATACAAGATTGAAAAATGATGCCAACAAAGTCTTTTTCTCTTCAAACAACTGTCGCATCTCGTACTTCATCAAAGCACATGGCATTTTATTGCATCATGGTGTACTCAAAATCAACTTACAAGTCAACAAACACCATTGACTAAACATAAGTCGAAAAACACGATCGACACACATAGTCGTCAGACAACATCGACACAAGTCGAAACTCATTTGAAACATATCGACCTTCCCAATGACAAGTCGACAAACATGATACACAATCATGTTACAATCATGAATCAGTCATGATGAACCATCACCAGGTTCACTGCTTATACATACACAAAAACAAATGCATGTGCATGACTCTTCAACTCTCCTTCCAGTACAAACATAGGTACATAAACCCAAAACATGTGGGTACATAAGAGCTGAACATGAAAAAGATACATGGCTGTAACAAGTGAACATCATATCCATCTTTTACATCCTCCCGGCGAATTTATGCAACAACAAAAATACCTTCAAAATGAATTGCATTCACATGCAACTTGCATCATGCAAGTTGTGATAAACTGCTGCAACTTATCATGCTTCCCATAAATGCACACATAACACTGAAACATGCATTTACAATAGAAAAATGCAAGCTTTACTTGCTGAAGAAATCCAACCATTTCTTACCAAGCCAACTCAACGGTGACTTTTTCTGCTGAACATCGTCCTCTTGTGAATCGTCTTGACTCACGTCGATGATGGAATCTCCACTTCCATTCTTTCCAAACTCTTTATCCAACTGCTTCTTGTGCTGTGGATGAGTGGTTGGATGCAATGTCCAACATTGGTCAATGAGATGACCCCGCTTCTAACAATGAGTGCAAATATTTTGCATCCTCTTTTCACGTTGTCTTTGCTTATAAAGTTTCCTGAAATTGGTTAATCTTTTCCAACATTTTGAAACATGATGGTTATATAAACCACAATATGTACATGGATTCTTTCTTCCATTTTTACATACAAATTTATCATGCTTAACATAATAAAAAACAACTGAATGATAAGCGGAATTATACCTTGAACATTCACCTTTATCGCCTCTTTGAGGAGGTGAATTTGAAGAGTTACAAGCACTCCTTTGAAGACCAACAACAATGTTCTTGTCCTCATCGTTGTCACAACTCTTTTGTTTCACACATTTTCATTCATCTTGAACACAAGCCTTGCATGCTGGAGGGATTGAACTTTCAACAAAAGTTCTTGAACTTTCACCTTTAAAGCCTTCTTGAGGAGGTGAACTTGAAAAAAAATTTGTGCTTGGAACTTTTCCCCTTGTCTCCTCGACTTTGGAATTTGCTCCATCTTGACGTTCATATCCAAGACCACAAAACTTGGGTCTTTCTTCAATAATAATAGGCTCAACAATGCCTTGTGCATGCTTGCTTAAACCTCTACCTTCATAGCCGATTTTTAACAATAACTTGGACCCTATTCCTCTTGTGTGATTTTCAAAAACACCAAAACATTCATCTTGTGAGGAATTAGAAGATAAACTAACATTGCATACCTTATGTTCATGCATGTACTTGGTAAGGGTTTCCTTTGCCTCATGGAGTTGAGTCTCCATCTCATGCAACCTTTGAAGAAGTTGGTCTTTCTCCTTCTTCATGGCCATCAACTGCTCTTCAAGAGCAATGCTCTCATTTCTGTCTTCACACATCTCTTTCATCAAATCTCTCATGGTTAGAATCTCCTTCACCATATATTTGTCAAAGAACTTTGATTTTGAAGATGTATGAGAACTATCAATGTTTGAAGCTTCCTCCATCCTTGCAAGATATCAAACTTCAATACAAAACTTGCACAATACCAATAGCTAAATCTCAAGCTATCAATGGCAAACAAATGAGCAAAACAAACTATGCTCTGATACCACCTGATCTGAAAATAGAAGGTTGACTTGTTATGCTATGCAAGCACCCTCTACTTCATAAAAATAAACTTTACAGGACCTTGCTTCATGTGTTAAAATATGCAAGATAGTTTATATGCCAAATTGGACCTTGCTTCATGTGTTAAAATATTCAAGATAGTTTATATGCCAAATTTATGTATCTTCTTGTAAATTCTTATGTGTGAGGATATGTTCTTTTAAATGGTTAAATATGTACTTTCAATAAATACACAACAACATAACTTGCAGAAAATAAACCATCAAACTCACACCAAGAACAAGATGATAAAGGAGTTCACCCCTCTCCGGGCTACATCTCCTTGAGCCTCCATTAATGGACTTGGCTCTCTGGGATTAATTTGTCAAAAGTTATTTTACAAGCTACTGCTCAACTCTAATGGAAAAACATACTGTACCATTGGGATCATAACACATAAAAACCCCAAAAATGACTAATAAAACTCTGAAAACGGATCATGGCTCATCCGGGCATGACCTCTTCTACATGTGGCCATAAGCTTCCCTGAGATTCTCTTTGGAAAAAAAACCTGTAAAAGTCCTCAAAAGCCTATGAAACCTGTCCCAATGTGTTCAGAGCATAACAATTAGCCAAAAATGATTATTCAATCATAGAAAACAAACATAGGCTCACCAAAACATGTCCTCAATCAATGAGGGCTTCAAGCTCCATGGAGCTTGCTGAAACTTCAATGGATAAAAACCTACAAAAGAAGTCTTCAAATGGCCTTGATAATAGTGCCAATGGATTCAGGATGTCCAAAAACCCCTAGCTGGGCTTCTACGACACCTCAATCGGCCAAAAAATGAGGAAGATAGGCCTCCTGCCATTTTCCTCCTTCAAGCTTGCTGTCTCTGGTTCGCCAAAACACACCCTTATCAAATGAACCTGGCACACACGCAATATATAGCGTAAAAACCCAGCACCAGGCGCAACCAAAAACTGGTGCAAACCGTTGAACCGTTAACAGAATTAAAACCCCCAAATTCCAAGCCATTGGGCATATGGGTCTTATGTGACCACGCGCTAAAGAAAAAGGGCTAACCGAATTAAAACCACCCCCGCGCTCTTGGTTATGGTCACATGGAACAATAAAATAGAACCGTGGCTTTACATATTTGAAGACATAAAATCCGTGCGCGCACCATGTAACATAAAGCTGTGGGTCATATATGCAAGAGCGCGTGACCAAGGGCTAGGGCTAAGCCCCGGCCCGGTCGCGGCCCAAACTGTACATAGATTCAATTTTAAATAAATATAATCTCATACATATGACAAGGATCAAATGGAGGTATGTTGGTTGGACGAACTTTGTTAAATCTTACACCGGTGGGGAGGTCCGAGGGTCGAACCCAACGGACTCCAAAACAATTTTGATTAAACAACCAAAAAGACCAATACTGGGGTGCCACGTGGCACCTTACCATTTGCTCAATAACTCCCACGTGTCACAACAACATTCGCCCAACTGTCAGCCAATCCGAAACTACCAACTCAGCTCTGCCACTTCAGCATGTACGGTCAAGCCATGTCACCTCTGCCACATCAGTGTACGGTCATGCCACGTCAACATCTGTACGGACTATACGGACTGCACAGTCAACGTCCATGTTTTTACCTGTTTGACGATTCAGACAGATTGCAATATCTCTCGCTCCCGACGTCCGTTTGAGACGAAATGAATTGTGTTGGATTCGTGATGACGAGGGATACACTCTCGTTTGTTTTGAGGCAAATCCGAGAATGTTGATTTTTGAGCTAAAATTTGACCCCTGGTCCAGATTTTGATCACTTGTTGCTTGATTCATCCTGTAAGAAACCTTTCTATCCACAGTATCATTTATTTCTGAGTTACTTTCTAATTTCACGTGGCCAGAATGAGCCCTGGACTCAAAACCTTGTCTGCACCTTTGTATCTCCTGCCTGCATTTCTTTAGTCCTTGATTTCATTTTTCATTATTTTTGTTCTCCATGGAGAAGGTATGGATGTAGATTGTTTTTTTATATTTTGATTCCTTTATCCTTTAAGTTATTAGCCTGTGCCTAAGTAGTTGGCCAGGAGCCGAATTGAATGTCCTTCACTCCGTTGTTAAGGATTTAGATTCAAATGCCCTGGTTTCCTGTGCATGGATAATAAGTGTAGGATTATTTCTCTGCAATTATTGTGATTCATTCTCTGCAAACTCATGCTTCCACACAACGATTTGGGGATGTCCCTCCAGTTCACCCAATGTTTTATTTCTCTGCGATTAATGATGTTTTTACTCTTTGCAAATTCGTTTTTAAATTGCCCACCAAATCCATCGTTTGTACAACAAAAATGCCTCTTCATCTACTCATGCATTTGGTTTATTTCTTGCAACAAATTTTATGCTGCGAATGATTTATTTCTTGCTGCATTTTTCTTTCTGCATTTCATTTTTCTTCCTAGAGGTTGTCTCCATTTTCTCATTTCCGAACGAGCCCGAACCATCTGTTCCCTGCATTTAATTTTACATTGATTTTGTTGAACTGTGTTGTGTGTTTCTCCCTAGAGTTATCACCTACATTATTCTTGGATGGAACATGCACAATCCCAAACCCTTACCCATACTTTGGCATTGATTTTTATGGAAACCCTTTTATCGTAGCATTGGACAGAGAATGGGGTCGTTGCACATGGTTTCGGTAGTTAGATTTTATTACAACGATATTATTATGGTGATTTTATTACATCGATATTATTATGGCGATTTTGTTACATCAATAATGTTATTACATCGATATTATTATAGTGACATCATTACAATGATAATTTTATTTACTTGTAGACCAAATTATGATTTAAATGATGAATTAGAGCGATATCGATATTATAAACAAACATTTAATAATTAGAATCAATTAATAATTAATAATACCTAGAGATATCGGTATTGATTACTGGTTCTTCTTTCATGAATACTTCATTATACATTGTCATGTAATTCGTGCATTAGTTCATAGTTGATTGGATGACATCTCTATATCCTTGTTGTGTTTGCTTGGGATTTCTTTGAATCGTTTTAGATAATGGACTTGATTGTGTGTTTACATTGGGATCTCTTGCAGTAGTTGTGGATATTGTAATTGTTTCTAGCATGTCCAGTCTTTGTCTATATTGTATTTGTAAGACATGTTTTTTGTTTTATGTGGTTCAACACAACTAGAAAATAAGATTATAGAATTCCTATATTCTTCAAGGTGGTTATGAGCTCGGTTGATAAAAATGATGCAATGTACACCTTTATGGAAGACAACAAGATGATTCTGACCAAGTGATATCACTGTTGCAGAATCAATATCGATATTCAATTTCTAATTATCATTATCGATGTTCAAATTGTTAGGTAGTAAAATTTTGATATAAATTTCGTTGGTATTATATATCTAAGATTTTTGTATTACCCGAAAATTTTTATTCCTGGAATTTTCAACTCAAATTTTTCATAAACATTCACTGACTATTTTGTTGTTCTAACCTACCCTATCACAAAGCAGCATAAATTTCAACTCATGTCTACGTAGATAGTAACATCCTCGTAATGATTTTAACCTTTAGTCTATTTTGGTATTGCACATTGTCTTACACTATATTAATAACCTAGTACATCGAGCGCATAAAGGAAGATATATGACTAGAGTCAGATCAAGATGGATAAACACATGGTGATTCAATTTGATATTATTATTTCACAGGGTGATTATCTTACCGTTTGGATTACTTGTTTTAGGTATAGTTTTCTTAAACAAGAGTGATGTCAACCTTAGTGGGTTTTGACAAAGGACTGTCGTGCTATCAATTTTTTTGCATCATCGTTATTTAATTAAGGTCACAGAACTTAAAATTATGATCAAACCTAGAGGATGTATCTAACAGTTGCCAAAATGAAACACACAATGTTGGAATTACGTCTGATGTGGTTAATGTCTTCTTGTTTGTACCAGAGAGGTATAATAGGCATAAAACCGACCTTCCAAATGTCTTGATGTTGTATGATGTATAGCATTGAAATTAATGAGGATATTGTTGTTGATAGGTATAGATAAAATCCAGAACAATACTTAGCGTCTCAGGTTTCACGAGTTTAAGAACGTAGTAAAATTGAATGCAAGTTATGTATATATTATTTAAATTATCTTTAATTACGTAAGCCTTGTTCTTAATTGGTGATCCTTCATTAGTTAACTTAGGGTTAGTACATGTTTAAGTCAAACTATAGTCTGAATGTGTCAATTGTTACTAAGTGTTAGAGATGTCTCCTTCTATGCATACTTGAAGATTGACCTTGTCCAAGAGTGTTATGTGTTACCTTATGGTTAGGTTATGTTATCTAAGAATATAATTGAGGAAATGTTATTATGACCCATTAACCAATGTACTATGCTGTTAATGTTAATCACTAGATACAATGTTGGGTGTGTAATTATTAAATTCAAGAAGAAAAAGAAAAAAGAAAAGGGTCCGCTTAATTGGCATAGTAGGTTAGGACATTACATATGGTATCAGAGAGGGTTCAACCCTGCGACTGTGGATCACCATTCTTTCCACTGTAGTAAACCCTTGAGTATTAACCTAGCACTAATTAAAGTACAGTTGTTGCTATGATGTGTATTCATCATCATCTTCTTTGGTTGATTCATTATGATCTTCATGGGTAGATTCATTATCTCTTTGAGCTCTGACTTATTTATTTATGTGTGGATTCATCTTTCAATACAATACCTGAAAGTAAAATATCTTGAATCTATTCCTTATTTACATGTCCTTCCTTTCTTTCATTTATTTTCCAAACCTTTCTGTATCTGACATCTTTCTTTTTCTCTAAATAATTTTCTTCATCTCGTTTTATTGCCAATCTTGCTATCTCTGGTACTTGGTCTTTGTTCACCTGTTCTTCCTGTTTTGTTATCCATACTTTCTTATATCTGATATCAATATTCTCTTTCATGGAAGTATCGATCATGCTTCTACAATCACTGGCTATGTGTCCATAGTTATGATATTTGTAACACTCAATGTTACGTGAAACCACATAGGCACTTCTTTCTTGACCATTTCTTTTATAATCTCTGCAATATGCAACCTTATGTCCAAAGTTAGTACAATAAAAACATTGACCATAAAATAAAATTGCATACCTGGGAGTGAATGATATTCTTTGTGGCATAGTCCTTTTGAATTTTTTCCTTGACTGATCATGATCATGATTGAAGCCTCTTTGTGTCTTGAACATGGATGGTCTTCTTGAATATATATCTTCAATAGTTTTCTTAGATTCTGGTTGGCCATGATTCCTTCCTTTGAGTATTTCTGCATAACTCTTTCTATTTTCTTCAATCTTCTTTTCTAGCAACCTAGAGTGCTTCTCTTCATTCTCTATAACTGATGTGGATGTTTCTGGCTGTTCAACGTTCTTGTTGAGCTTGATGCTTTTACTTCTCAATGTGACAACTTCTTCTTCAATCTTCTCAACCTTTTCTTCTTTCTTCATTATTTGAGACTTCATGATTTCTTCTATTCTTTTCTCTTCTTCAAGTTGATTTTTTAATGTTATTATTTCTTCTTCAAGTCCTTTATCTTCTTGACCAAACTCTTCCTCAAGATGGTTTAGATCGTTAGTTCTTTCCTTAAGATGATCTGTCAATATCTTCTCTCTCATTTCTACTTTTTCCTTCTGTGTTTCTATGTTGGTTTCCAAACACTGCTTTTGATATTCAAGATTTTCTTCGATCTTTCTGGCTTCTTCTAACTAATTTCTTAAGTTCTCGATGACCTGTTGGGCTTGTTAAAAAATGTGAACACTTTCCTTTTGTTTCATCAATTCTTTCTTGAGTGAATTGTTTCCTTCTCTTAGTTCATCTAAAGCACTAATCAATTCTTCTTCATAATTGTCTTCCTTTTCAATTAGTTTTTCTGTCTCATTTCCTTCATGGAATTCTATTTCAAGATGTCCACATTTTTCACAATTAAAACAAAGCAACATACCTCTGGTGATTATGTACTCTATATCTTCTGAATCGTCTTGACATGGTGAACATTATTTTTCTTGATTTGTATCTGCATCTTCTTTGACATTTTCTGAATCTGTGATGGGTGAATAATATATGTCATGTAACTTATCCCAAAGTTCTTTTGCTGATGAAAATTTACCAACCTTTTCTCTTACCGGATTAGGTAATCCTTCCCAGATGAAATCCATTACTATTTTGTTATTCTTCCTCAATTCCTTGTTGGCTGCAGTCTTTTCCCTTTTTGAACTATCATATCCTGTAACAACTGATAGCCAAATATAATTTCCCTGTGCATGTAAAAATACTTTCGTCCTGTTGGGCCCCAACAACTCCCCTTATATTTTTACAAAATTTAAAGGGCCCCTATTAAAATCTTGATAATTATAATGAGCTACAGAATCAACATTTTCAAATAGTTCCATTCCTTTGCTTGCTTTGAGACAAACTTAAGACATTCTCTTTAGTATGAGTCATTTATTACAAGAGTATATGTCAAAAGTTAAAAAAGATGCATAAAAATCTCAATTTAAACAAAAACGTTAATTTTTTTTTATCAAATGTTTACTTTTGTTTAAATTATGATTATGTGTTTATTATTTTGCTCATTAGCAAGTTGGACTATTTTGAATAATGTGTTCAATACTTCATCAAATAATATCTTGGTTGATTTCTCATTTTCATGAAATCATTTGGTGATATTAATTAATTAATTTTTATTTATTTTTCATTTTGCATCTTATAATAATAATAAAAAATAATTATCTATGATTTGTTTGATTTTATTCTCTTCTTCATTAACTTGAAGCTTCTAGAATTAAGATCATATTTGAAATGGAAAATATAAATAATGTTTGTTTATAAGTTATAGTTAGTTTAAATTCATTTTTTATTTTTCTAGATTTTGTTTTATTCACAATTTTTGGGTTATTAATTTAGGTTTCTTTTTGTTTCACAGGTTTCTATTATCAAATATTTGATATGGATCTGATCATGGCTTGATTTTATTATCCAA
>ML858190.1:0-15726 GCA_009831015.1 Picea engelmannii
CTTTTGAAAGTTGTGTTTAGCAGGAAAATGGTTGACCTTAAGTCATGTGACATAGTGAACTCTGTTTCGAACTCATCGCTCACATACAACACAAGAAGCATCAGGGAACTTGCGGTTGATTTGAGGAGCCCTCCATCTAATCCGCACAAACAAAAAACTTCAAAGAAATGCTAGAAGTGCCTGCCTATTGGTCTTGTAAGACCTTAAGGGTAAGAAGGAAATCCTAAAAGGACTACATGAACCTAAACAAAAAGCTAGAAAAGGGTCCACCTAACCATCTTACTTTGCGAAATAAACATATTTCATCCTCTCTCACTTGCTCAGGGTATCATGCCGAAATAAAATAGACATTATCAAAAGTGTGGTCAGTAGGGGAGTGTATGCAAATACCTCCGCCAGGGCTATAGACACTCACTGGCAGCGGATCAAGATCTGTGATTTCAAGGTGACTCTGTCGAGGTTATGGACGCTCAATGGAAACGAAGCAACACCAAAGTGAATGAGTAAAGGTAACTAAGGGCTTCATGCTAGTGAATGATTTTTCTAGACTTTTGTTAAAAGGGGACGTAATTTAGGGTTATAGGAAACGAAGGAGGAATAAAGGTTGAAACCCCATGAGAAGACCCGGAAGAATCAACCAAAGTATTTCAAATTTCCACAGGTAAAAGAGGCTCTGATTTAAAACCAGGAAAGTTTCTCCACCATATTTTGTACCACCTGACCATGAAGGAAGAACAAATATTCCGCGTTCTCCCAATGAATATCCATTTGTTGAGCACTCAACACACCCTAAAAATTCTACGTAAAATCTCACTTTTTGGGTACCAGTTGATCTTTTGGCATTGTCTGATATGAAAAATGTGTCCTTTTCTTATCTCTTTTGTTTCTCATTAAGTCTTTAAAATGTTGCTTGGACATGTGAAAATCATTAACTTAAAATATGAATATATAAATTAGAGAAATGTCAGTCAAAGTTTTCCTGGACGTGCTTAAGGATTTCGACATCAGGAAGGATTAAGCGTGAAAGAAAATGATAGAGAGAATCAAATTTGTTGAGCCCCAATATTCATCAGAGTTGCTAGACGTGAAATTTCTTTTGAGACAAGCACCACCAAGAATATCCTCGATGATCAATCAATTCGGCATCGACGGAAGGTTAAAACAATAAGCATTGAAAGAAAAATGAAATAATAATTGTTGACCTATGGGACATTTTCAGCATTAGGAGTTTTGAAGGACGATAACCCACGAAGAAACTATGTGTTGATTTTTGAACGTCGATCCTCGATACTCACCCGACATCAATATTCACAATATCTAGCTCAATTTAGCGTGATCGACGTAAACGAAGTCCCGAGTGCAACCCTTATGCACAAGCTGAGTTCTAGGTTTTATTTAATAAGCCTTGAGTTAGTAATGCCACGTTGGCATCATTCGACATCAAAAGTTTCTAAAGGAAAATATCAATGAACATACAAAATAACTCAGAACAAAAACAATTACAAAATCAAATAATTTATGAGAAGCTTGGACAAGAACATGGTAGATTTACACGCAAAGAGGAAACATGATACATTCAACTGTTATGACTAGAATCCGTTGAGGAAAAACATTTTCGAAATTTCATATATTAAGGTTCCCGTCAGGCTTAGGTTACATACAATAAACACTACCAACATATTGGCCAACCAACCTGGTTACATCAAGAACATGAAAATTCTCACAAGAAATAGGGAAAACTATCAAAACATACGTCACTTCTGAGAATAAAAAACAAGGGTCCACCCATTATGTATCTCCTACACACAGACCTTCTCCCAGATTGTTATGTGTGCCTTGCAATGTTCTTATGTTCTCCTCCTCCATCATCCTCTTCACTTCACGCAGCTGCACAGTCATATCTTGTTCTTCCTAAAGCTGTCTTTTGAGCCAATTTGTGCTTCCTTCGCGACATGACAGTGCTCATACCTCCTGGTTCTATGACACTAGTTGTCTCTGCAATTCTCTATTTTATTGATAAAGTTCGGCTATGGAAAGTTTTGCCTGCTCCAACTATTGATTGGGGCTTTAAACGTTAGAATCTGATGCCTCTGTCCTTTGTATTCGGCTCCCGCTTCCTCGACTGGTAGTCTCGATAGGCTCTAGCTGGGTAGCATGCATTATGAACTCCTCAATGGCTGGGTGTGCACTCAACTTAGTCAAGATGTGGCTTCCTCCTACTTCATTATTTTTTCTGCACCTTCCCCTCCTCTGTGGTGTCATCTTTTGAGAGGGCGTGGCCTCCAACATGTGTCCTTCAGACGTAATTTTCTCCACTTTGACCTCCGCTTGAGGTGTTGACATCATTTTAGAGCAAAGGTAAGGACCTCCTTTTGAAACCTTGGAGACACTTGATTCCAATAAGAAGAGTCTCATGCATGTTTGGGTTCATACTTGGCACTCTGGCTGCCTCGCAAACCCCGTCTCCTGTTTTGAGGGGATCCCATGGTGCGACAACGTGTGTGCTTAGAACTCCATGATTGGATGAAGGGCCATGACACAGAGTTTGATAGAATTGGACTCGCGAGACCAACCGCTACTTGTATACAAACTTGACTGATGCATAGAACCCACACAAAACATCTAGGATTTATAGAAGAGTGGGGCAGTGGGACGGAACGTGCCAAGGAATACTCATACATTGAGACAGTATGTTTTGAATAATTAACACATCATATATGCACGAGGAATATGATCCAGGATGTATGAAATGCAATCGATAGGAGTTACAGAGAATATACGGTACAATCATTCCAGTCTCTTTAATATTCCCAGCCTCCATTATTAGCGAATGATGGTTGACACACTTGGTGATACAAATTCTAGGGTAACAAATTGCCTTGAAATGAGTCATTTAATGACTTCCTTTATTACGGTATCTGACATTTCAGGAGTTGATGCACACTTTTGGCACACGTTCATCTCTGGCATCCTTTCCCAACCCCAAGGGGCAATCAACATCTAGAATGGCTTTGACGCTCGTATTTTTCGTACCTGATATGCCATGCTATGGCGAGCTTATGTAACTCATCCAAACTGAAGAGGAGCAATGACGTGGAAAGAGACACTACAGGTCATTCAAAAGGTTACTTTGATCACGTAAGTATTTAAAAGTTAGGACTAGCGAGCTCTACATGTACGCATCAGTTTGTTTTTTCCTCTTACATCTTCCTATGTTTTTCCTCATAAGTAATTTATAAACGATTTCAATCCCCATTGCAGGAAATATCCCTCCGACTACTGAACAAAGTTTGCTCCATAACCTCACCAAGGAACCAGAAGGAAACATTGGGGTAAGATCAACGAAGCAATGAAGGATATAGGACTCCCTGAGTTCGACGACCCTGACAACTTCATCGACTTATGCGACATAATAGGATCACATGCCAAGAAGGATTCATTATGGGTCGAAGAGCTAGCCAAAGTGACCGATACGTCACCAGGACAAGTGCAAAGATTTATGGAACATCCGATAAAGGCTCAAACCGTGATACAATAGTTAAACACCAGTCTAGTGAAGTACCAAGCGCATGCGGTGGAGATCAGAGGATTCTACGCGGATACAATGGAGCAACACAGGTTCCCATGGGCCCAAACCTACAAATATTTGTTTATCAGTTGGTATGAGTATGAGAAAATTCATCCTTTCAAATAACTATTTTGAGTTGACTGTTAAAGAAACTATTAGAAGATGACACCATGTGATGTATTTTTATTTTCTTAAACTGTACTTAGTCGTTGTTTCAGTTGAACTTTAGCTTATAAATAAATAAATTGACCAATTAGTTAAAGGTCGATGGTTTTGGAAAGAACTCTTTCTTTCTGGTTGTTAGGAATTATTTTGAAGCTTCTTTGAATTGAGAAGTCCTTATGGACCAAAGACAAGTTATTTTCATCAACTACATGTATGATTGGATGTGGAGAAGAACTATTTCCTATCTTGTTTCATGAATGATGTTGTAACAAGTAAGAGCAATTAATTATTTTGTCAAGTTATCTGGTGCAATGTTTTGTTGTTGTTTGCTTTAATGATGAAGATGAATTGTTGTGTTATTATGTGATGAATGATTATGGTAGATGAATTATTTTTCTTACCATTATCTTATTTCATATGTGTTTTATATCTGTTAATTAGTATCTCAGATAGTAATAGGAATCTCACATGGTTAATGTATTAGTACTAGGCCCGTGGTATAAAATTTTCATGTGCATGCTTGAGTAGCGGGTTATCCCAAGTTCAACCTCTTCCCCCTAGTTAATCTTAACTCTATTTTGTTGCCAAGTTGATTTATACCGGCTTACATCTCATATCGATCCCACCCAAGAGAAAATACGAAAAACAGATAGTCCAAACTAAAGGAAGAGCCTTCAGAAGAAAATGTAAATCCCATCTATAATTTTGTCGGATCACAAGATCTGGAGAACCATTCCACTATTAAATGCTACAGAGTCTAATTGGGCCTCGGTGGCATTTTTGGTTCCTATTGTTGAATCAAGGGATTTAAGGCTCATCAATAGGTTATTAATCCAATATCTGATACCACATGTTAGGAAATTATAATTCCATGCTAAACCCAATAAAAGACGGGAAGAAATATTTAGGATAGAAAACAAATGACAAAGAAAACACACAATACACATAGATTTTACCTTGGAAACCCAAATGAGAAAGCCAAAATTCCTTGAGTTTTTTTCTCTCTTGATGTCTTATTCATTCAGAATAAAATGTTGCATGCCTAACCTTGGTCCACACCTAAGACACAATTGACATCATTCCCTCTTGCTTTACACAAGGACAAACCTATAGCCAATTCAACTTACATCTACATGACCAACAAACTACTGCTAAATATTATCGAGAAAATCCAAGGTTGATCAATGATTCATGTTTTACAGTATTAAAACACACCTTATTTATAGGATTTACAGTAAGAAAAACCCTAAAGAAAGGCACCCAAAAGTGACTACAAATCTATGAAAATAATTCGCTACAAATGCTATTAATCTTCAAATTCTATTACAGTCAAATTCCAGTCAGATTACCAATCAACCTCTATTTAGTCTTCAGTCAGTTTCCACACGATCAACTATCGACCTCTTGTCATTTGTCCTCTTTTAATTTTTGTCGATTACTTAAACTTCGACTTTTTCTTGTCGATCCACCTTGACCTTCGAATTTTACTACAAGTCGATCCACCTCAATTCGACTTTCATTGCTAGTCGATCAATCTCAAATCAACTTTCACTACAAAGAATATAACAACCCAACATGAACCACATACCTTGATGTTTTCTTTTCACATCAAAAAATAGGAGCCAAACCAAGTCCTCAATTTTACAAGTGGACCATTGATAGAGAAAGGTGTGATGGGTACAAACTCAAACAAATATACATAGGGAAAAAATGTAGATCAACCTATTTCCAAGCTCTTCTAACATAAAAAAAATCACATCCCATAGAGACATATTAGATTCATTACAAAATCATAAAGGAAAACAAACTACTTATTCTCATTAACAAGGGTACACATACATATTACATATAGGCACCTCAATTCTCTAGCATTCAACTAAAATCAAGACCATCACTCTTGTCTATCCCATCATAGCCAAACTAAATACTATGTCAAGGAAACGAATGGTTTCCAACCATACACACTAATATTCCTTCATAACATATAGTTGGGAAACATATCCCTTGATTTACTTACACCCTTTGTGATGCAGGGCACAAACCTGCAACAATTCTCACACCTATACGACTATGCTCTTCTTTCATAATGCACAATGGAAATCATGTTTGAACACACAATAGACAATTCATTTACTATTCTTAAGACTGAAATAGAAGAATTTAATTACAACCACAATAACACAAACAAGATGTGAATCCTTTCCTTTATTATTTATTTCATAATTCCTCTCATTACAATGTAATCAAGAAATATATTTTTCCTCGCCATATAAGAACTGATTTATGTTGGATCATGTTTTCATTGAAGTCAAATGATTGATGTCAAAGGATTGATCGATCGATTGATTGATTGATGTCAAAGGAACAATGTATAATATGTATTGTCATTGATGTTGATGTCAAGTGGAATCATAGTCATATGATGTCATGCATAAATGAAGATGGGTCAGTGAGTTGTCATTGATATATGATGCATAGATGAAGAGGGATCAATTAGTGGTTTCATTGATATATGATGCATAGTTTGATTGATGTAAAGATGACTCATTGTTTTCTTGCTAGGAATAACAAATGGATGGAATCCAAAGTGGTCCCCTTATGGTGAAATCCCTCACGAGAAGATGCTTTGTAGTTGAGTTATCCTAAAAGTATGCTTAGATAACCCATGCTTAATTATGGAATAATGAAAAGAAGATCAGTAAATGTTTTAGAGAAACTATCCTAGATGGATAGTTCTTGTCATGCCATTTCTGGAGGTATGTAGAATGTCACATAACTCCTCATAGTTTGGGAGTTATGGCCTTACGAATTTGGAGGACCCTCATATGTTGGCTTGAAGCCCCAAAAGGTCAAAGGAGTCAAAGTGCTTGCAAAGAAGAAATTATTTAAAAGTGAAATGACAAAGTCAAAGAGGAATATTTAAATAATAAAGTGAAGTTACAAATTCAAACACAATTATTTAAATAATAAAGTGAAGTGACAAAATCAAGGAGGATTATTTAAATAATAAATTAAATGGAGAAATTTCTAATTATGGAAAGTGGTTATAAGAAGGTTAACCCTAAAAGGAGGAAAATGGGTTAAGAGGTCAAGTGTCTATTGGATACATGGACAAGTGGAAAATTGGGTGAAGTTGGACATGGGTGACTATGTGGAGAAAGTGGCTATGTGGACAAAGTGGCCTAGAAGATTCTTTTAAGGAAGCTACTTGGAGAGTATAAATAAGAGGCAAGGGTCTCTTGTGAGATACATATCTTGAGAATATATTGAAGATCTATTCTAAGAGAGATATTGAATGGAGGATCTCATGGACACATTAAAGTTTCTGTAAAGTCTAATATCTTGATGGCAAAAGTTTCAAAAGTTCATAAACCCTAGTTTTTGAGGCATACACGGGCTAACAATGTATTAGGGTGCATACATAACGAGGTGTACATGAGATGACAGTGTATTAGGGTGTGTACATATGTGGGATGGAAGTGTATTAGGGTGCATACAGTTGAATAAATTCATGGAGAATTGAGTGTGAGCTGGTTCCAGGTTCCTGAAGGCTGAAGCAAGTTCTAGATCTGCATTCTATGGGCTCAAATTTGCCATTGGAAAATCTTGTATGGTTACATAATTGTCTTGATGGATACTCTTGCTTATTGTATGGTGAGTGCTTAAGGAATTCTTAGTATGGCTGTTGTGATATAGTTATGTTGGTTGATTTATAGAGTGATCATCACTCGTATGGTTCAGTACTGATATGATTTCCATAGTATATTGGTTTCTTATACATGACTAAGTAGCATTCATATTGTATGGTTGAGGAGAATGATTATGTTATTGGAGAGCATAGATGTGTTGTGATTGGTTATGGTTCAAATTGTACAGTGAAAGACAGAAGTGGATGTGACTGAGGGCTACAAAGGATATGAGTTTTTTCATGAAGAGAAAACCCTAAATACTCAGAATGCATACACAGGTTGTAGTACAAACAGACCGTGTACATACGCGAGCTATATTACTGGTAGGACACATACATATGCATGTTGCACTACTGACAGGTTGTGTACCTGTTGATAGCTTGGTATCTATTGAGGATTCATTCCTCTTCTCAGTTAGTGCTAAGTTTTGTAACCTGATTCTTGCATTGTAGAGAAGGTGCTCTTGCGGAGTTGTAACTCTATTAAGTTTTTGTTGATAACCCAAGGATTGTAGTCCGTAATAAAACAAAATTTATACATACATGTTCTGTTCTTTTTTTTCCTTGTGATGATGAATTATTGATGATATATGTTACTAGTATATGTTGTTGATGTACACTCACATTTAACTAGTTATAAATGACAACAATAAGTAATTACTAAATGGGAATTTCTAACTAAGGAGTTTTGTGAAGGGAAGTTTGAAAAATATCCCCACACTCATCCACCCCCCCTCTAAGTGTGGTCGATGAATCCAAAAATTGGTATCAAAGAGGTCCTTCACTATAAGCCTTAACAAGCTTGGAGGAGATCCATGGACACAGAAATGGATGATGAAGTTCCAATACTTTATGAGGAAAAATATTCTACATGGAGAATAGAAATGAAAGTGCATTTGAAGAAATTAGGAGTGAGTATTTGGAAGGAAACTATTGATGGATAAGTTCCCTTGAAGAACAAGTCAAATTTTGCAACTCAAAGGAAAGAATAGAAGAATGATGCATTGGCTCTTAAGACCATTCTTAGTGGACTCTCAAGTTCTATCAAAGAGAGTATGGGACAATGCACTACAACCGAGGGTCTATGGCTAAAGCTAGAAGAGAGATACCAAATCAAGAAGGAAGACACTAAAGACAACTCCATAAAGAACAATGAAGGTAAAGAATATCCAAAATCCTCTATTTTCAATGATTATAAGTGTGATGATATTGGAAAAAGGGAATATATTAAAGACAATTCCATCAAGATAAATGAAGGTAAAGAATCTCCAAAAACCCCCAATTGCAATATTTCAAAATGTGATGATGTTGAATATTTCTCTACAACTGAAGAAGAAAATCTAGAGATAGTTTGTGTAGATTCAAATGATAGTTATCCCATGAAATAACTAGAAGAAGAACTATCAAAACTTAAAAAGAAAGTTGAATGGGGTCTATTTGAATACAAGTATGACCATTGTTACATAGAATATAGCTATCTTTCAGATAACACTAAAAGTTTCTTAGAAAGAATCAAAGACATATCTTGAGGTTAAAGGAAATGCTCAAGGAACAAGAAGAATGTAAAAAGACTCAATTAGAAGAAAAAGAAGAAGACGTCAAAAGACTAAAGAATGAAATAGAAGAAAATAAGAAGGTAGATGATGAGATTAACAAAAGTCTTGAAGTTAATATCAATTTGAAGACCCAAATTGAATAAGCCAAAAGGATAGAGGAACTATTAAAGAATCAAGTAAATGGAAAGGAAGAGTTATGTCATAAGTTGGAAGCTGAAGTTGTTGATCTTAGAAAGAAAGTAGAGAAGTCAAACAAATTATTGAATAGCTCAAAAATCTTGAATGAGATATTGGATAGTCAAAGATCACCAAATGATAAATTGGGTCTTGGATACAAGAAAGAAGCTACACATGTTGAAGCAATCAAATCAAAGAAGCATGAGGTAAGTCTCTCTCTCTCAAAGGATGGAAATAATGTTGCAATAAAAAATATACACAAGGGAAGTAAAGTCTCAAAAGAAAAAAGCAAGGAAGAAATAAAGAAGCCATCTTTACACCTCAAATAAGAGAGACACCTTCAAGATGGACAACAAATAAAAGGTATGATTTTTTTTTCCATGGTCACTGTTACTTATGTAATGAATATGGTCACAAAGATTTGGAATCTAGATTGTATGCAAGGAGAAATAATGAAATATTTCATAACACCTTAAGATGTTGGAGATGTAATCAAGCACGACACATTGCTTCTCATTGTCACATAATGAGATGCTATAGATGTAGTGGATTTGGTCACAAATCCCAGGAGTGATAGAACACAAGAATAAATTCCATGATGAGGACTTCATATAGAATTACTAAAAGAAGGCATGAAGTTAGAAAGGAAGACATTTTTGAAGATATGGAAGCTCGGAGCTCAAGTTCTAAGAAGTAGGGACACCTTAAGAAGTGGGTAAAGAAAACTGAACAAACAGAGCATAATGGCAGCCTTAAGGGAAGCTCAAGTTTGTCATCTTCAGAAGAATACGTGGCTTACAATGGTAACAGTCACATACATATGCGAGATGACCTATGAATAGGTCGCACACATACACGAGCTGTCTATTCATAAGGTCACGTATATGTGGTAAATCCTTTGGAAAAAGTCTATGCACACAATTTGCACGATGGTATGATGGTATAACTCTATGTTGTAGGATCTGACATGGTTTGTTATAGGGTCTGACATTGCCTGTTGCAAGTTTTCATGATTATATGTTGGCATACATAATTGATATATGTATGATGGTGACATGTGGTTTAGTGTTGAAGGACTATCTTGGATGCATGTTACTAACACTAGAGTGTGGATTGAGACATTTTTTTGTTGAAGAACAATGCTGGTTGTGACAGTGAAGTTTTGACAGGCACACTTCTAGTACATATAGTTTTGGATACTTAGTATTTGCTATAGAAAATTGAGGTTGAGGATGATCTGTTGGGGTATATGGCTAGTAAATATTTGAGTTTCATTGATATATCTTATGGTGTTTGTTGGATATCTTGGTGCATGCATTTTGCATATGGATGGATTGCATATTGGGACATGTAGTTGATGAGTTGATGTGGTGGTCATGTTGTACATCATTTATGAGTAATAAATTGATCTCTAATTGATTCATGTTTTCATACACATTCGGTACATTATTAGAGGCACCTACTATCATAATGATTGGCACATGGTCTATGGTTGATATGGAATTCATATATGAGGACACATCTTAATTGTAGTTCATCTTGTTATAGTATTGGTGCATGGTTGATGCACTTGATTGGTACAGGTGGTGATACATGATTAAGTGCAGTGTTGATGCACTCATAGATGGTATATTTTTGTGGATGATAGTACTTGGCTAAAGTACACCATTGGCATTACTTGGTACATGACATATGGGATGATAAAGTTGAGACACTTGTTATGATGCTTGATGGTTGTGGCACTTGATTCATGGTAAAAGAATATGACACTTGTTTGAGGCACATAGTTGGAATATTGGTAGGATCATATGGATTATATACAATTGGCACATGTTATTGGCATATGTTTGATACACTCCATTGGTGATATCTTATGGTACATTGTATGGTGTTGATGTACATGGGTGTTTTGCATGGTTGGCACACAATTTTGTACATGATATACTTGGTTGATGTTTTGTTCATGATTCTCTAATTCATTGTTGACATATCTTTTGATTGATGATGTATGGTATGGCACGAGTGTGATGCATAGATAGGTCCAAGGATCATCATAAAAGGAGCAGTTGATCTATGTTCTGGTTGAGCAGTAGAATTTGAAGTGGTAGAATATTATTCATATTACAGATAGGGGGAGACATACCCATAGGGGGAGTCATTCTTCTTCCCATGATTCTAGGAGGAGATATTTATCAGATGAAGAGGAAAGACACATGATTCCAAGGGGAGCGTTGGTCACAGAGATGTAGGAATGGCTCCAAGGGAATCGTGAGCAATATATCTTCAGAATTACGTCAGAGTGATATCCCTTGTTCAAAAGGGGAGATATTATTCGGAGGAATATCAAAGGCATTCAGAGAGGGGGCACATCCCCAAGAGGAGTTAAACCAGGGGGAGCAACCCCAAGGAGAGAAATACCCTTTTCCATTGATGTCAAAGGGAGAGAGATAGTCACATTGATGTAATTGAGATGATTATTGATGTAGAGAAATGACTTGTCTACATGTTTCCATCAATGATTGGTGTTTACATCAATTTTGGTATTGCCATCAATGCCAAAGGGGGGAAATATTGGATCATGTTGTCATTGATGTCAAATGATTGATGTAAAAGGATTGATTGATTGATTGATTGATTGTTTGATGTCAAAGCAACAATGTGTAATATGTATTGTCCTCTATGTGAATGAATTGATGTCAAGTGGAATCATAGTCATATGATGTTATGCATAAATGAAGATGGATCAATGATTTGTCATTGATATATGATGCATAGATGAAGATGGATCAATGAGTGGTTTGATTGATATATGATGCATAGTTGGATTGATGTAAAGATGACTCATTATTTTCTTGATAGGAAGTACAAATGGATGAAATACAAAGTGGTCCCCTTATGGTGAAATCCTCATGGGAAGACGCTTTGTGGTTGAGTTATCCTAGAAGTGTGGTTAGAGAACCCATACTTAATTATGGAATAATGAGAAGAGGATCTGTAAATTTTTCAGAGAAGCTATCCTAGATGGATAGTTCTTGTCATGCCATTTTTGGTGGTATGTAGAATGTCACATAACTCCTCACGGTTTGAGAGTTATGGCCTTACGAAGTTGGAGGACCTTCATATGTTGGCTTGAAGCCCCAAAAGGTCAAATAAGTCAAAGTGCTTGCACAGAAGAAATTATTTAAAATTAAAGTGACAAATTCAAAGAGGATTATTTAAATAAGAAAGTGAAGTGACAAAGTCAAAGAGGATTATTTAAATAATAAAGTGAAGTGACAAAGTCAAGGAGGATTATTTAAATAATAAAGTAAATGGAGAACTTTCTAATTATGGAAAGTGGTTATAAGAAGGTTAATCCTAAAAGGAGTAAAATAGGTTAAGTGGTCAAGTGGCTATTGGATACATGGACAAGTGGAAAATTGGGAAATGTTGGACACATGTGACTATGTGGACAAAGTGGCTATGTGGACAAAGTGACCTAGAAGATGCTTCTAAGGAAGCTACTTGGAGAGTATAAATAAGAGGCAAGGGTCTCTTGTGAGATACATCTCTTGAGCATATCTTGAAGATGTATTCTGAGAGAGAGATTGAATGGACGATCTCATGGACACATCAAAGTTTCCATAAAGTCTAAGATATTGACGATGAAACTTTTGAAAGTTCAAAAACCCTAGTTTCTTAGGCATACGTAGGCTGACAGTGTATTGGGGTGCGTACATACTGAAGCATACACAGGCTGACAGTGTATTAGGGTGCATATGTACACAAGCTAATAGTGTATTAGGGTGTGTATAGTTGAAGAAATTCATGGAGACTTGAGTGTGAGTTGGTGCCAAGTTCATGAAGGTTGAAACAAGTTCCATATCTGCATTCTATGGACTCAGATCCACCATAGAAACTCTGGTATGGTTACATAGTTGTATTGATGGATACTCTTTCTTATTGTATGGTGAATTCTTAAGGCATTCTTGGTATGGTTTTTGTGATATGTTTATGTTGGTTGATTGATAGAGTGAGCAACACTCTTATGGTTCAGTACTGATATGATTTCCATAGTATATTGGTTGCTTATACATGACTAAGTAGCATTCATATTGTATGGTTGAGGAGCATGAGTAAGTTGTTGGAGATCATAGATGTTTTGTGATTGGTTATGGTTCAGATTGGACAGTGAAAGACAAAAGTGGATGTGACTGAGGGATACAGAGAATATGAGTTTTTTCATGAAGAGACAACCCTAAATACTCAGAAGGCATGCGCAGGTTGTAGTACAGATAGGCCGCATACATACGCGAGCTATACTAGTGGTAGCGCACACACATACGCATTTTGCACTACTGACAGGTTCTGTACCTGTTGACAGATTGGTATTTGTTGAGGATTGATTCCTCTTCTCAGTTGGTGTTGAGTTGTGTAAGTTGATTCTTGCATTGTAGACCTCGTGCTCTTGTGGAGTTGTAACTCTATTTAGTTGTTGTTGTTAACCCAAGGATTGTAGTCTATAATAAAAATAAAATTGTACATACATATTGTGTTATTTGTGTTCCTTGTGATGATGAATTATTTATGATTTATGTTGTTTATATATGTTGTTGATGTATGTTCACATTTAACTGGTTATAAATGACAACAATAAGTAATGAGTAAATGGTGATTTCTAACTAAGGATTTTTGTGAAGGGAAGTTTGCAAAAGAGACCCACACTCATTCACCCCCACTCTAAGTGTGGTTGTTGTGTCCAACAATTTACTGTGTTTTTCTTCTGCATATTACACTGTGTTTTCTCAATATCATTATTTATAGCGATCTCAGTCACTTCAATTGAACTGAGAGAAAATCTCCTTTCTTCTAGACTGAATGAACCCCCCCTCAAAGTCTTTCTTCCTCTTTTTTATGTTGTTCATTTCTGTCGATTTGTTTCCCCTTTCATTGGGAAGATGAATAGTCATGATTGTTCGTTTCCCAGCCATTTTCCAATTTAATTTTGTTTCCTCTTCCTTCACCAATGATTTCCACTTGGCACTTAATATTCATGAGTTGCATGGATTTAATTTGGAATCAAAACATTGAGTAGAAGCATATTAATTCCATCATAATCCCTATAGTGTGGTGTTGGAGCACAAATATTGTAGCATGGAGTTGCAACATAAGAGTTACAACGAGTTGCAATACAAATACTTTAGTGTGGAGTTGCAACATTGTCAATTATAACAAGGAGTAATAACACATGATGTAGAGTAGAGTTTCAACCATCCTTGTTCATCCTAAACTAACTTGTACATAATTGAAATGTTTTTTGGGTGATGCGTATTTCCTAGGACCAAATATGCTCTTGCATCAGAAACCCTTGGTAAGAAAAACATGAGATCCCATCTCATGTGGTTGTTTCTCTAGAGGATGAAGAGTTTCGTAGGTGCATTACTTCTTCTTCAGAAAACCATGATGCATCCTCATATCCTCTTTTTTTCCATTTGACTAAATATTCTAGATATTCCTTGTTGAGAGTTTTTCTATCAATCCTTGTGGCCAAAATTTCTTCCACTTCCTCATCTCACTTGACTAGTATTTGTTCTCATTTATCCGGAGTACCTTCATCATCACTATTTTATCCTTCATGAAACTAATACATATCAACAACAATGAATGTTGGAGATATATCAAACTTGTCCAGAAGTTCCAACTAATAAGCATTATCAAAAAAATTCTTCAAGGTTCTGCACAGTCCTATTTTTTTATACTTAAGTTTGTTATAGGTACCTCTGGGAAATAATTCCTTTATCAAGTGATCCATGACTAACTCAACTTATTTAGATATTTTATGTCTTTGTTGCAGGTATGTTTTTTGTTTATACTTTTTATTGCTTTTATGTAGTTTCCACTTCACCTACTCATGCAATTCCACCATAATGTCTGCAAAATCACTTGCAAATCAACACTCATTTTATCTCCTAGATCTTATAAATCAACCAAATCTACCACCCCTTTAGGTGACCTTCCATAAAAAATTTGAAATGGGATCTTCCTTGTATATTTTTTCACTGAATCGTTGTGAGTGAATTCATCATGTGCCAAAACTAAATCCCACTGACTAGTATTTTTGCCACTCAAACTTCTCAATAAGTTTCCTAAACTTCGGTTCACCACCTCGGTCATCCCATCTGTTTGGGGATGATAGGATGAAATGTATAGAAATTTAGAACCCAAATTTTTCCAAAGTGTCCTCCAAAAGTGACCAAGAAATATTGTGTCTTTCTCTGAAGTAATACTCCTCGGTAGGCCATGTAACCTTACCACTTCTCTAAAAAATAAGGAAACCACTTCACTAGCATCAATTGTCTTCTTACATGATACAAAATGTGTTTTTTTTCAAAACTGATCTACTACTACCATCATAGGATCATACTTCCTATGTGTCATAGATAGTCCCAAAAAAAGGTCATTCTTACATATTCCCATGGTCTTTTAGGTATCGACAATGGAGTGTATAGTCTTGTATTCTAACTTCTACCTTTAGCTAATTGGAAAACTCTACAACACTAAAAAAAAATTCTAACATATTTGTTGATGTTGGG
>ML858190.1:31944-50319 GCA_009831015.1 Picea engelmannii
TTTAGGATTTAGGATTATATGACTTTGCCACTCCCGAGGTATTTTCTTCATTGTATATCCTATGTTTTTAGGATTATATGAAATCATATATTTTCTTCATTGTATATCCTAGATTTTTAGGATTATATGGATTATATGCAATTGTATATCCTAGCTTTTTAGGATTTAGGATTATATGCAATATGTAATCTTTTCATTCTTGACATTGTTACATATAACCTATAAGTTTGTTACCCTTATTTATAGGTGCATTAACACTTCTGTTGCACTAGTATGACAAATACAAATATTTCACTAGTCCGACAAATATAGAGCTTTCACTAGTTTGACAAAAAATACAAAGATTTCAAATCTGAAAAATACTCCCACCGTCTCCACCACTTGACCTTACATCTAATACAGCCATAACTTTCACACCCCACCGCCTGGCCTTAGATCTAATACAGCCATAGCTTTCACACCATCTCCACTCCACCACTGGGCTTAGATCACATGCATGCATGCACATGGAATTAGATTACAGTGTACAACTATTATGCATTTCATAATGTGTTTTTCTTAAGCTCTAAGATCTACATCAATGTATCTCCCAACCTGATCTCTAATCGACCAGTATTGCCCAACCTAATCTCTTACCCCCTATTTGGCTTCTAACTTCCTCACTTTTTGAGAGCGAAGCTATAGTCAATGGGGTCATGGTTACTATCTCTTAACCAGTTTTACGGGCTAGTAGAAAAAATAAAAAACAAATCGGGTTGGTCGAACTAAACTCATGAATTCACCTACTATCCCTTAACCAGTTTTACGGGCTAGTAGAAAAAAAAACAAAAAAAACAGGTTGGTCAAACTAAACTCATGAATGCACCTATCTTGGGGATGCACATGTTGCTGAAAAGGGCCTCTATGTATGTAGTTTTCTAAACCTCTCCCTAATGCTCTCTGATTTTAAAGGTCAACACCATGGATAGTATACTCAAGCAGATACGACCCTATAGTGCTTGAAGATTGGAGAAAATCCCTCAAACATGTCTCGTCCATAAGAGGTCTCGAACTGAAGGCCTTTAGTGGGTTGGAACTCTTAACTTTATCTGCCCATATTACTAATCTAATTTGTACTGATATTCACCTAATTTTTTTTGGTTGTATTGTGAATATAAGGTTACGAGGGGAAGTTGTTGGATGAATGTGAAGGGACTTATGATCTCCCATGTCAAAATCCATCTGCATGTGTGTATTTGTTGCTGCATTTGTTTCTTTTAATTCAAATATGCAACATATAGAACTATTATACCACTGATAGTATAAAACTAGCGAAGTGATGTTAAATTCTAAATATGTAAGATTCAAACAAGATATTAATACCTATAAAGTGAGTGGAGAGAATATCTAGATAGAAAAGGAGTAGTTTCCAGTAGAAAAATTGTAATTATACTTAAAACTCTGTGAGGGATTTTCCATATGGATTATAGAGAGAATATCTAGAGACAAAAGAGTAGTTTCCAGTATAAAATTTGTAATTATACTTACAACTTTGTGAGGGTTTTTCCATATGGATATTGCGCTAGTATTTTTCAGAGAAATTATATGATTTGAAGCCATCAGTGTTGACGAGATTTATCATGTTGACACATCATCTCCAAAAAAACACAAACAAACATGGTCCTTGCACTTGCGCTTCCCTGTAACCTAAAAAAAAAACATTGTATCATAATTTCTCTAGAAATATTATGACCGAAAATGAGGAGGCAAGATCACATTTTAGAAAACATATTTTCATTACTTTTATAGAAATACAACAAAAGAAAATTAGTGAGAAAATCTTTGTCTTCTATAAGCTTAGAATTTTTGTTGCTCAATCATAGTGCGGAGGAATTGGGACCTACTTATTACAATAACATATAGTTCCCGGACATGGAGGTTGCAAGGGAGAATCAACAACTGGTTTCTAAATATTTCAAGATGGCATTCACTAGTGTGAAGGCTGAGGATGATTCTAAGATTGATTACATGGTAGCGGACCAAAATGAGTTAGCTAGACCAAGGCAGAGGTAGCTACTAGAGCTGCAGTAGTCGTTGAATCCGTGGATTCGGTTGGTTAAGAAACAACAATAATATTTTTTCCGACACCCCCTTCTCTTGTAGGAACGACATAAATGAACCCGACCAACCAAATAAAATTTATGAATTAAGACATACAGTGATAGGATATGCCAAGAAAACCAGCCGCAAATGAGGGGATAGTTAGTATGTAGAAAAAAACTTGCAATAGTTACTGGAGGTAAGGAAGCCATATGCATTTAACTTAAGAAATGGGTTTTCAATGTATGGAATTCCCTAGGATGATGTAAATGTCACTGAAGGGTATCAGTCCCTCAACATGTAAGTACTGGGAACAATTATATGGATGCCTATCCAAAACAACTAGTTTAATCAATAAAATTTTATTTTTTAATTTTTCTTACACATCAGTCCCAGTCGTGTCAATGAAATTTTTGTTGGCATGTTTAGTAGACAAATAGTGTTAGGTGGTCTCCCTTTGCATATTAACAGTCCACAAAACAACCACATAAAACAACGTATGCCATCCATACAGACATTAAGACAAGTGTAAGTCTGGTTTGGTCTCCCTACATATTAAGAATCCAAGGGTAAATAAATAAGAGGATTGAACAAACAATATACACTTGGTCACATTTATATCTTCTTTGTTCATCGACCTACTTACTTGCGATCGGGAGGAACCACTTATTACAAAGAATAAAATAAGGAAATCAAACTGAATAAGCGTGAATGGAAGAATTGTCTTAGTTGTTGAATGAAAATTTCGGTCTTGATATGTGTATGTTTAATTTCTGAGTACATAGTGGAAAATCAACTAGTATTGAGTATATATATCGGATTCATTTCCTGGTATACATATAGATATAGATATAAAGGTTGATTCTATACGTTGATCTGGATTTTATGAGTAGAACGAAATGAATACAGATTATTAAAAGATTCTTAACACAAAATAACATAGATACAATAAAACTGGTTTTCTATTCAATAAGGAAATAAGATGAAACTGTAAAATGCAGTGGAAAACAAGCTTGTTGGAATGGTGGTGGCTTATCTCTGAGAAGAGATGTGATGGTTGCGCTCATTCACAAGAAGATGGTTAAAATGAGGCTCTAAAGGACTTTTACAATAAACAGGAATGTAAAAAAACCTAGACATCCAAAAACCTAACCCTAGGAGATAAAGCGTCAAAAGTCATGTGGGCCCTGTTTGGTTAAGTTATTACATCAACTTCCCGGGTCATAACTTTTGCATACGATCTTCGTTTTAGGAGCACGATAGCCCATTGGAAAGGTCTAACCAAGAAGAACATTTTTTTACTGGCCAAGGAAGTGCCTTCAATAGTCCACTGGGCCCCAAATCCCCAAAAAATGTCATGTAGGACCTCAAAACGACCCTAGAAGTTTGGAACCCAAAAAACTGTCGAAAAACTGGCAAGGTGGAAACTGTTTTTTGAGCCAATGGAATAGGTGGGTGTCCACTGATATCCATCTAGATAAATCCACCCTCCTTAGGAAGAAATGGTATCCATTGCATTGAGTTCCCCCATCAAGTGAAGAACTTTTTTCTGAATTTGGCCCCGGGTAAGCCACGTGCCTTGGTGCAAGAGTTGCCCTACTTTGATGACTCGATAAAGTTGGATCCTTTGTTGTCGAGTGCCCTTGATATTTTTATCCACAATATGATCACTGGATTCCTATTGCATGCAGTCATAGTTGAGCTCTGTTGGTGTTAACTTCTCTGCTATCTCTGAGATGTCCAATAATGGTGGGAAATATGGTCGAATGAGAGCCACATTGAAGAATATATGTAGACCAAGGAAGGGGGGAATGTTGAGCTCAAAAGCATTGTCACCTAGATACTTGGTGATGGTTTACGACACATAACGAAGTGGGAAAAGCTTCCGATAGGGCCCTGTAAGGCATTCTTTCTCCAAATGCAACCAAACTTTGTCACCCACCTGAAACTTATGTGGCACCCGATGTTGATCATGGCGTTGCTTGTACTTGGCATTAGACTTATGTAAAATATCCTGAACCTGTTGGCAGATGTGTTGGATCCACTCAATGAAATGGGTGGTTTTTTCGGCTTTTGGTGGAGCAGGGGATGAGTCATCCAAGGTGGTCGCAAGGGGTAGTTCAACATCCATCGAGTCCAATGGTTGGAATCCCAACCCCACTTGAAAGGGGTTGTGGCCAGTTTAGCTATGGAGGGCTCGGCTGTAGCTATGATGGACATAGGGAAGACTCTCATCCCATGTGCAGGGGTGTTTTTAATTGTACATGCATAGGATATGTATGACCCTCTGATTGAAAACCTTAGTTTGGCCATCTATCTGGGGGTGGAAGGCAGTGGATTTGGTGAGCTTGGTATCCAATAGTGACCAGAGGCAATGAGCTGAGGAACCGACTGTCACAGTTTGAAATAATGGTTTGTGGGATCCCAAAATGTACCCATACTCATTCAAAGAAGAGATTGGCAGTGGCTTCTACTGATATGTTCTTCTTATAGGTGGCTAGAATCGCCATATTGGAAAAGAGATCAACAACCACAAAAACACAGTCATTTCCCCTCTTGGTGGATGGGAGGCCTGACATGTAGTCCATTGAGATGGATTGCCACATCTTGTTAGGAGTAGGTAGAGGGGTGTATAGGCGATGTTTCTTGGTGGTCGGATTGGTAATAGCACAGGTGGTGCAAGACCTGATATACTTTTAGACATCCTGTCAAAGTTTCGGCCAGTAGAAATGTTTCTACAACAATGCCACTGTCTTTTCGACACCAAAGTGTCATGCCACCCGACTGTAGTGAGCTTCCCAAATCATCTTCACATGTTCACTTGATGGAACAAAGAGATGGCCTAGATGACACAACAATTCATCCTGAAGATGGAAATTAGTGACCACTGAGTTGGCGCCCAACATTTCATAGGTGGTGGAGAAGTAAGGGTCTTTCTCGTAGAGGTGGAGCCATTTGGAGGTCTCGTGGTAGCAAGAGTCTAGCAACATGGTGAGTGTCACAACTAGAGGTTGGCTAAGGCATTCAACAACTAGGTTGGTACTTCCTCTTTTATACTTGATGTTGAGATGGAATTGTTGTAAGTATGTTGACCACTTCTTATGGCGGTCATTCTGCAATTTTCCTTCGATCTGCATGAACTGTAGTGTCTTGTGATTAGTTTGGATGATTGTCTCCTTCCCAAAAATGTAATGTCTCCACTGGCGGTAGGATTTCACAATGGAGTAAATTTATTTTCCATAAGTAGGGTACTTACAGACATCATCTGATAGTGTCGCACTATGATATGCCACGGGGTGGCCATGTTGAGTGAGAATGGTGCCCACAACATAGTCTGAAGCATTTGTCTCGATCTCAAAGGGACGTTGCAAGTTCGGTAATGAAAGTACCAAGGATGAGCACAAACGATTATTCAAGTCATCAAAGGATTGTTGTTGGGACATGCCCCACACAAATTTTTCCTTACCGCCACCTCTAGTTACTTGGTTGAGGGCCCATGCAATATGAGAGAATCCCAGCACAAACTTGCAACAGAAATTGGCGTGGCCCAAGAAGCTCTGAAGTTTAGTGAGTGTGGTTGGGGTTGGCCAATCACTAATGACCTAGATATTGGTTGGATCCACATGCACACCATTTTTATCAATGATGTTGTCTAAGTAATGGACCCTATCCATGCCGAAGGAGCATTTTTCCAAGTTTTCATATAGTTTGTGTTGTCGTAGGGTGTGCAGAACTTAGTGAATATACTGCAAGTGTTTCGCCCAAGTCTTGTTGTAGATGAGGATGTCATATAGATACACCACTACAAAAGTATTGATGAAAGGTCGTAGGATATCGCCCATCATCCTCATAAAATTTGTTGGAGCATTTGTCAAACCAAAGGGCATGATCATCCATTCAAAAAGACCTTCTTTTGACTTGAAGGCAATCTTCCATACATTTGTCTGTTCTATTGGGACCTGGTGGTAGCCAGACTTCAGATCAATATTATTGAAGTATTTGGCCCTCATGATTTGATCAAGGAGGTCGTTGATTCAGAGAATCGGGTATCGGTTTCGGACTACAATTTTATTCAGGGATCGGTAATCAATGCATATTCGTCAGGTCCCATCTTTCTTCTACACCAGCACAATTGGGTTCCCACAAGGAGATGAGTTGGGATGGATGTGCCCCTTGTAAAGCAGTTCTTGGATCTGCCTCTTGATCTCCTTGTTTTCTAACAAAGAGTGATGGTAGACTGGCCCATTGGATAGCAATGCGCCCGGGGTCAAATCAATGGGATGATTGATCTGGCAGTGCAGAGGTACCCCGGTAGGAGAGGAGAAGATATATGAGTATTATTCCATGACCTTATCCACTTGCTTCTGTTGTGTGAATAGATCATTCATGGAGGCCTTGGATGTGGTTGCAATCTTTTGCTCACTCTAAGAGTGAATCACCAAGAGGAAAAATTTCTTGGTCTGAGATATGACCTTCTTGCATTGCTTGGCAGAGATCAAGGAAATAACACTAGGAGGGACTGCCTTGGGTATCCTATACAATTTCATGTTCAAAGTAATAATAACACTATGAGGCCTAGACTCATACACAACATGACGTTTCCATAAATAAGTTTGGCCCAAAAGAACATTACAAACTTTGAGAGGATCAACATCACATAATACCTCTTCTTTGAAGGGCTTGATGTCGTACGACAGTTGACAATGTTGGTAGATGTGAAGATCCTTTCCTTGGCGGATCCATCCATTAGTGTAGGGTTGTGGGTGCATCATTGTTGGTAGAGCCAACCGCCTGACGACCTTTTCTAAGATGAGGTTCTCCTCGCTACTGCTATCAACGATGAAGTGCATCAGGGTGCCTTTTACCAACATCCGTGAATGGAAGAGGCACTCTACTTCTTCTAGATCATTAGGTTCACCAGGCTAGATCTTGGTGGTAGCAACGGTGGCACTGGGTTCCGCATCAATGATCTGTCTGCCATTTTCTAGTTCTGAATTAGAGTAGGAACTGGCATCTGATTCAGAGTCTTTCACTTCAGCCACCAGTGGATGACTTGAGCGACAGTCAACAGTGTTATGCCAACGAATCTTATGGAAGTCGCACCACTTCCCAGTATCTTTCTTTTTCATTCCAGTGTCCTTCTTTGCTTGTGGTTTGGACCGGTTGTCCCGATACTGTCCATATTTTCTCTATCCTTTGTTCGGTGGGTTTGGGCTGCCCTTTCTTGACTTTTGTTTTGAGGGGTTCCCAGGCCCAAATTTCCACGTCTTTTGTTTGAGCTTCTGCTCGATTTTGACGGCATATTGATAGGCTGCGCCCAAGGACGAGATGTACATAAATTCCATTTCGGTCTAGATGTATCTATGCAGAGCATCGCGATACTTGAGCACCAAATGTCACTATGAATGTTTGATACCCAACTTTTTGTGCAAGGTATGGAAGATATTTGTGAACTCTGGCACTGCTTGGTCTCTTTCTTGGTGCAGTGTGGTCCATTTGGTATACAAGTCGTCATAACTTCCGATAGGGTAGTATTGTTCCTTAATAACATCCCTGAAGGATTCTCAGGTGGTCGTGACTATAAATAGTGAGGGTTCCTCGGTTTCATTTTGCACACAGAAAGTTTCCCACCAATCTTTGACATGGGGAGCGTCTTTGAAGAGCGCAAAAGTAATATTTTCTATATTCGAAAAGTTATGGAAAGAAAAATACCCTTCTAGTAAATTCAAACACTTCTCTACAGCATCTACGTCTGTATCACCTTAAAATATAGGAATATGGAAGTTGATTTGTACCTTGAAGGGGGCGGCGCCACGCTCGAGGAATATTTGTCGCCTGTTGGTAGCCGTCGAAGGATTTGTGCGAAACTATCCATCATCTCGTTCCTCTGTTGCGTGAGGGCTACCTCAAGAAACATTTTGAAAGGATCTCATGTCTCGCCATATTTATTTTCTCCTGCCATGAGAGGTTGCTTGGATGTGTAAGAGTTTTTGTCCTCAAGAGAAACAAGCTCGAGACCCAATTCTTTGTACCTTGACCTCGTTGGGGACACACAGTAAGACGACAAGGAGAAGACCGCTTTGATACCACTGATCCAGATTTTATGAGTAGAATGAAATGAATACAGATTATTAAAATATTCTTAACACAAAATAATAGAGATACAGTAAACCAAATTTTCTATTCAATACGGAAATAAGTTGAAACTGTAAAATGCAGTGGAAAACAAGCTTGTTGGAATGGTGGCGGCTTATTTTTTAGAAGAGATGTGATGGTTGTGCTCATTCGCAAGAAGATGGTTACAATGAGGCTCTGAATGCCTTTTACAATAAAAATGAATGTCAAAAGCCCTAGACATCTAAAAACCTAACCCTAGGAGATGAAGCACCAAAAGTTATGTGGGCCCCATTGGGGTAAGTTAGTACATTTTGCATACGATCTCTGTTTTATGTGCACGATAGCCCATTGGAAAGTTTTAACCAAGAAGAAAAATTTTTGGCTATCCCAAATATGCGATTTTGGCAATCCCCTAAACCCCAAATCCCCCAAAAACGTCATTTAGGACCTCAAAACGGCCCCAAAAGTTTGGAACCCGAAAAACTGCTGAAAAACTACCAAGGTGGAAAACTGTTTTTCGAGCCAGTAGAATAGGTGGGTGGCCACCGATATCCACCTGGATCATACGTATTCTTGATAGAATGTTTTCATTTAGATTCATTTACTAGTAATCTCATTCTCGAATCGCGACCACCATGATATAAGCCCTGGAAGTAACAAACAGAAAAAATTACTATGACTTCCTTCTTTGGCATTTTCATCGGCAAGTTTTGGGTTTCATATTGAGCTTGCCCGATCCTCATATCCGTTGGTCTCCTTGATTCTATTATTATCTGTGTATGTAATTTATTCACCCAGAGTTCCGATTTTATTTTATTGGCAAATTCTTCACTAGAGTTTACTTCTTGATCCTGGTTAGGGTTACCGTATAGATTTATAATTAAAGCCTTTGAAAAGCTTGCATGATTTCGAACATAGAAGAATCAAGCCTTCGTTCTGTGCAAAGGTTGTGATGATTGAAACCCATATAAATATTTTTATTGATACTAATGTTGATCCGGCGTTAGGATTTGACCACTGGACTTATTTTGGTGGCACAGTAATTGCTTTGGAATGATTCACATTATGAGATTTGGATCTACATCAATCTGGCACGATAAAATCGGTGAGTTCCTCCCTTCCCTTTTTAAGACGTAAACATCTTACAGAAACTGCAATCTGTCATATGTCATAAATAAAAATAAACTCTGGCTGGAATTTATGCATAGATGATCAAAAACTTACCCTTAATATTATAACTATCCTTCAACCAAATAAGTCTTATTGCGTTTAATCCTCTGATTAGCGTAGGTTATGGCTTTCGCTCGTGGTATCGATTATGTAGTCAGAACTGCTAGACGGAAAGTAGAAGTCTTATTAATTTCACTGAAGAAAAGATTTCGTTATGTTTACCTTAGATAAATTTAATAGAACATAAGTATAAGAACGACCAGAAGTATACGCTAATGACTAGTCATGATTGAAGTGGTGGCATACCCCCTGTCAATCTCAGGCGACAAGAATGGAAAATTTTAAAACCATTGCATTCGTTTTAAGTTGAATTAACCTTTAGAGGAATATATAAAGGTTTCATATCAATGTTGGATGGATCGAAAGCGTAGACTTTCCTCCCATTACAACCCTGCACTAATTATATATAAAAGTTTATGTAATAAAGATGAATCAATTTATTTCCTATCATAAATATTCTTGGTTAAGTGAAATAAATGATCACCAACAGTAAGTTACTTGGGAAAAATTATAAAAAGAATTATTTTCTTTATTGAATTAATGATTAATTTAAAGGTTTTAGAAACCCTTGATTTAGTTTAAATTCTAGTAATAATCCATCATAAGTGATATGGCATAATTACTTATACATTGGTTCTAATGAAATTTATGTTTATCGTGCAGAGAAGATTGTTCTGCAACAATTTTAATTGATTAGCTAAATTTAATCAAATATCTCAGAAGTGGAATGCAATAATTCTTTAGGAAAAACCTGAAAAATTATTGGAATATATAATGTGATGAGGTTCTATCTTGTTAATATGGATATATAATTATATATATCTATATTTTAGAATCGTAATTAGGTATTCTTACAAACTTAATAGTATTAACTACTTAGAAAATGATATGACTGATTATGCAATAGTATAAGAACTATTATGAAGATTATTATGTCATTTAATGATGATATAGACATGTCAACTATTATATATATATTGTTTATGTAAATGGTTTCTACATTGATTAAGAACTATTTGGAAGATTCATGTGTCATTTAATGATGATATATATTAATGTCAATTGTTATATATAATGTTCATTTATAATATTGTTTATGCAAATGGTTTCTACATTGATTATTTATGTAAATTCATAATTTAATTGCATATTTTTAATTTACAATATTGTTTATACAAATGGTTTATACATTGATTATTTATGTAAAGTCATAATTTAATTGCATATTGATGATTCAGTTGTGACATGTTAAAGTTATATTTAACTCTTAGAAAATAAAAAAGAAAAATATATATAAAGATACTTTAATTGTGTTCACTTATCCATTCTTAATAAAGAAGGGAATGTTAATATATATATCATTCAACATTATGGTCTTCCATTTAAAGAGACGATAAAAACTAGAAATCCAATTAAAATCTAAAATGGGCATCCAATAAAATCTTAAAAAAAATAAAAATTGTAAAACATTCATTTACTGTATTATCCATATTCACATCTTTAAAATCAAATTGATCCCTCAAAACTATAAGAATCAAAATTGATGAAAGGATTGGGGAGATTAGAGTTTCAAGAGGGGAAGGGGAAAATATGTTAGGACTTATTTGACCAATAAATTCTACATTTAACCTTGATTCATTGCAATTCCATATCACTTGATTTCCCATCTTACTTAATTTTATATAGTCAATTGGGAGGAATCAATAAGGAAAAAAGTATAGCATATGGTTATGCTTTTAGGACGACTTTACAGCTCTTTCTTTTGTAGTCCCAGCAAGAGGAAAACAATTTAGTCAAGCCCTTCATTTAATAAGTAAATAAAGTTACAACACAGATCAACCACTTAACAAATAGTACTCTCTCTACAAGTTCATATATTAGATGAAGGATTTTCTAGCTTATTAACCTCGCTGAAAGCACCAACTTATTAACCATGTTGAAAGCACCAACATCTTAGCTTCCCCAGCCTTCAAGGCATATCAATAATATCAATACGGAAAAGTAGCACCAACATCTCAGCTTCATGAGGTTTCAAGGCATGATCACTAATATAAATAATATCAATAGGTAAAAGTAGCACCAACATCTCAGCTTCATCAGGTTTATGAGGTTTCAAGGCATATTAATAGGGAAAATTAGCATTAATGATCACTATATAGTTGTTTTCCATCGCAAATTCAAATTCTTTGACGACAAGAACATCACCACTCCAGTGACACTTGTAATTATTTTGTCTTCACACGTGTTATTCTCTCTTCAAAGAGTGCCCAGTTCTTTTCCATTGATAATATTCTAAAACAATCATCATTCTTAATATAACATCAATTTCTATGATTCTAATTTTGGTTCTTTAGAACCCAAATCCATTACCCCATTTTTAGAACTTGTCTCAACCTAAGAAATTTAAATGAGATATATAATATTTGAATTGAAATTTGATTATATTTTCAAATTTTTATTTGATTATAATTATGAATGTTCATAACTCATAAATTTGTAAATATATTTTGCTAATTTGGATATCACTTTTGGGTTGTTGATATTTTTAACTCTTAATTTTGTTTTATCTTATTCTTCGTCTATCTTTGAAGAATTAGAATGTAACAATTACCCAAATTTCAACATGAGATAAATAAGACTTTCATAAACAATTTCGATATGATGCATCTCCCCAAGTGATTAGCTGTAAATAAGATTACTTTTAATAAGCACAATTCCATCCCAATGTGCAAACATATCTATGAATACATAATGAACCTTAACCAAAATTTGAGCGTTAATTTTCATACTAATCATTTTTTATTCAAATTGCATACCAACAAGAACAATATAGTTTAAACGTTCTATGTTTTTACCCTTTTTGGGGCACGTTTTTTTTATGTGTTTTGAACAAAATCTAGCCAGAAATTTAGAAGGATAGTTGGAATTGCAGATTTCAATGGTTAAGATAACATATTTCGGGTGCCCTAGAATTTTTTAGAGCGTTGAATTAATTTATGCATTCAAAAACGTGATTTAAACAATGAAAACATGTTATTTTGCCCACAATTGTGTTGCCATATTCCGATCATAATTACTAGAAAAAAACTAAAACAGCATAAAACATTTAAATTGTGCCCACAAGAATTGTGTATATGGATATTTAAACAATCACAAATCTACTTAAATCTAGAAAAATGTTTTGAAACACGTTGAGGATATAAGTTGAAGTCTCAAGCAAGGCTCAAAATAAAATATTTCAAACATGGTATTTTAAAAAATTCCACATAAAGATGGTGAAAATATAAAAAGAAAACAATACACTTCACAAACACAAATGATTTGAAACATTTTCGAGCAACTTAAATAATCTCAATTTTCCTACTCCACAGAAAGAGTAGATGCTAGCATCTATTTCATAGAATTAAAAAGAGCATAGTGGAACCCCATAGTTGATGATAAAATAGGAATAATCCTAAGACGTTTTATCAAACAAAAAGGAGAATAAATGAGAAAAAAGAAGAAAAGTAATTGTCTTTGGGACAATCTGATTGAGATAATTGAAGTTAGAGTAAACTTGGATAGTTCTCTTATTTTTGTTAAAAGGGATAGGGTTGGATAAACATAAAGTATAAGTGATTGGGTAGATAAACCTGGTTATCCATAGTTTAACATCTTCTTTGAAGGTTGTGGATTTAGCAAGATGTATAGGCCTTTGTTTTTCTTGAAAAAGTGATGCATCCAATAATGTGTCGATGTGATGCTTCGCAATATTTGGGTCTATGTTGGGAATTTCCAAAAATGAAAAAGAAAATATGTCATTAAAATTTTGGAAGAGTGCTTTATAATTTGCAATTTCATTAGGAGAACAAGCAAATCGAGGGGTAACAAAAATATCAACCTTAATGATGAGTGAAATGTTGGCCATATTTCCTTCCTTGAAATCATTCAAGGAATGAATAGGATTTTTTAACCATTATATATTCCACGAGGAAAGAAAGTATTGGCCTTGAAAAAATACTATTTAGAAGGGGTGAAAATTCCTTGAGGTAGAAGGTAGGAGTGACCATTGACATTGCAAAGGGCACAAGGAGGAGGAATGAAGTGCGAGCATTAGGCTATCTTATGGATTGAAATGGGTTGGGTCCAGGGACGGTAGTTCCCCATCTTACTTTTGTGTGCTGGGATTAGTCATGGGATTGGTGTCTACGATGGTTTCAAGGTACTAAGTGATTAGACATCAAGAGGAAGGACAAGACAAAAGACTAAGCTAACTAGTGGTGTAATGAAAAGTTTGGGGTGGGGGAAGGAAGCATACCAAATAGGCATCCCGTAGGAGGGTATCAACTAGTCCATGTGGTGGAAAGACAAAATAAATATGCAATAACAAAGTCCTCAGATGTATGTTCTCTCTAAGGGAGTGAACATTGGAGGATGGATCACTATCATTTGATGATGATGAGGAAGCATTGAAACCAAGAGGTTCTCTAGTTAACTAAATCATGGATTTAGGGGTGGGAAGTGCAAGTTATACGACTAATGATACATAAGGTAGCTCATCACACGATGTAAGGGTACATAGAAAAGATCATATGTGAGCGAATTCGGAAGGTGTGCCATGATATACCCCAATCAAGGTGGAATCTTTGAAAATGTTGAACCCCATATGTTATAAAAAAAAGCCCATGCGGATAGGTGAATATCCCCTTGGATTCTAGACCCCTACCACCAAGACAAAAACATGAAAATGGACACTAACATCCCTTTAAATGTATTTAAACTAATCAAAAGAAAGAGAGGGAGAAGGTATGATGTACCTTGTTTCGAAGATTGTCCTCGCTTAATCAAATATGAACTTGATCTCTAAGATCCTTAGCATGACATGATACCTACAATGCAATGGAAAACAAAGAAAACAAAGACTTCCAACTCTACCAAGATTAGTTTAAAGCAAATTCATCCATAATAGACAAGAATATGCAATAATAAACAAACTTGAAGGAAATAGGCCAAGAATATATTAATGAGAACATTAAAAAGACACTTACAATATGTAGATATAGTTGCAACAACCTCTCCAAGTCCTCCTCATCCAACCCCTTGCTCGAAAGATCCATGATCAGAATGAAAATACTTTTGTTGATTGTTTTCCTCATGTTCACCATGAGAATGCCTCCCTTTATAGGATTTGAGAGGCTCAACCACCTTGGTTATATTTTGGATAAGTTGAGGGTATGACTCCATCAGTTGTGGAATCTCCCTTAGATGCATCCTAAATATTAGATTTGAGCCAAACCAACTCGAATCACCTCTAGTTGTCCTTAGAGAAAAGGGGGATTTCTTCCCATGATTTTGTCAACCAATCAATGCTCCAAAACAGGCAACAAAGTGTTGCAATGGTCCCTGCTAGATGGACATAGAGTGTTAGTGCTCCCTGCATATGAGCAGGGAAGTGTTGATTTTCCAAAAATTCATCATGATGACCAATTCTCAAGGGAAAATATTGTTTTTAGTCTGTCAAATGATGTGGTTTATCCTTCTAACATGTTCTATAGGATGCATCAAGAGTTTCCATGGTTTCATTCGTAATGTGATATATGCAAAAGGAAAATGCTACATTTAAGACACTTGTGACAAAAGTGTGACACTTGTGACAATGAGAGTGTGACATTATCAAAGTGAGGAATTTTTATGTGTAACATATTCCCCCCAAAGTGTGAAGTTAGAAGATGAAAAATGATGACCGAAACGCTTTGTATATTTTGTTAAGAACCAAATATCAATATAGCATAGAAAAACCTCAGAATAAGTACTCAATGCCTTGAAAATGAGAGAAATTCAGATAATAAGCCTCTTAGAGGGGGCAACCTCCTTATGCCCACATAAATGTACAATTCCAAGATGATTCCAAATGAAAATGTCTCCCTGGTATATATAGGAGACTAAGAAGTATAATTACAACTAATGAAATAAAGCCGACATAAATAAAATAACATTATTGATGTAATATGCCCCAATTAAGGGGTAATGAGCCACTATTTAGGGCTTAACATGCCCCTCCCCTTGAGACAAGTGTTGTCTGCAATGCTTGAGTAACTATGGATGCTTTTGTATAAAATACTCATCTTCCCAAGTGGAATCTTTAGCAGGTAGATTCCTCCATTTAATGAGATACATTGAAATGGATCTATTCCTTAGTTGGTGAATTCTTGTGTCAGTGATGGCTTCCAGCTCCAATATGATTTTTCCTTCCTCGTCAAGTTTTGGAAATATAGTTTGAACTGGGATCTTGTCACCTATAACCTTATTTAAGTATGAAACATGGAAAACTGGGTGTACTCGTGAAGATGCAAGCAACTCCAATTTGAATTCCATAGTACCAATATTTTGCAACACCTTATAAGGACCATAGTACTTTGGTGATAACCTATTATCCTTCTTGGATTGCTTTAGGGACATTTGTTTGTATGGTTGTAGTCTTAAAAACACCCAATCCCCTACTTCAAAACTTCTTTCACTACGATGTTGATATGCTTGTTGTTTCATGTGATTTTGTGCCATGGTTAGGTTGTCTTTTAATATTTCGAGAACTTTTTGTTGATGTTCGATGTGATCTTCCACTACTTGAACCTTAGATTTTTATTTTATAGAAGAAATGATGGAAGGAGGGTGGTATCCATACAGTGGCATAAATGGTGTCATTTTTGTTGCAGTATGAAAGGAAGTGTTATACCGCCATTTTGCCAAGGGTAACCATTTGAACCATTGTGTTTGTTTATCAGAGACAAAGCAACGAAGGTAGCCTTCCAGACATTTGTTCACTATCTCAGTTTTTCCATCAGATTGAGGATGATTGGATGAGCTATGAGCCAATGGAGTACCCAAACAAGAAAATAATTATTTCCAAAAATGTCTAGTGAAGATGGTATCTCTGTCACTTACAATAATCTTTGGGTTTCCGTGTAGCTTTTGAACTGTATCCATGAATGCGGTGGAAACTGTACTGGCTTTCAAGGCATGAGAGAGTGCACAAAAGTGTGTGTACTTGGTTAGTCTATCAACAATCACCATGATGACACTCTTTCCTTCAGAATTCGGTAACCCTGTGATGAAATCCATGGAAACCTCCTCCTAGCGTTGACTTGGGATGGCTAATGGTATTAAAAGACCTGGGGTCTTAATTGTTTCCACCTTATTTTGTTGGCAAACCAAACATTCTGCCACAAACCTTTGAACATTAGTTTTAAGGCCATCCCAAAAAAAAATCCTTCTTGACCCTATGGTAGGTTTTCAAAAATCCTGAGTGCCCTCCTATTGGAGAGGTGTTCAATTCCAATAGTACATTTTGTTTGAGTTGGGATTTCTTACATAAATATATGTGATCTTTGTACCATAGTGAATCATTTTTCCATGTAAATGTATCTGATGTATTGGAATTCTGTTGCAACCTTTGAATGAGAGTCCACAATTTTTCTTCATTCTTCCATTCATCCCTTGATTCTATTATCCAATCAGGTTGGATGATCGAGATAGCACAGAGAAGGGCGTCAACATCTTCATCCTTTCTTGAGAGTGCATCTTCCATAACATTTTTCTTCCCTTTTTTATAGCTGATTTCAACATCATAACCCAATATCTTGGTTACCCATTTTTGTTGTTCTTCTGAAGATAGTCTTTGTTCCAAGAATTATTTAAGACTATCATGATCTATTTTGACCTTGAAGTGCCTACCTATTAGGTAAGGACACCATTTTTTCAATGCATGTAGTATTTCCATCATTTCCTTCTCATAAATGGGATTGTGTAAGTCCTTTCCCTTGAGTGGTCAACTTTCAAAAGCTAGGGTCTTTCCTTATTGCATTAGGACAACACCAATTCCATTTCCCAAGGCATCACATTCCACAATAAAGGTTTTTCTGAAGTTTGGAGTGGTCAAGACAGGAGCTTTGCACATCACCTCTTTATGTTGTTCAAAAGCTTTAGTTTCCTCTAGAGTCCATGAAAATTCATCCTTCTTAGTTAGTGTCATTAAAGGTGCTGCTATTCTTCCATAGTGTCGAACAAACTTGTAGTAGTAACCTGTCAAACCCAAAAATCCTCTAATATTCTTCAATGTTTTGGGAATCGACCAGTTCATCATGGCCTTAATCTTGTTAGGGTCTACCTTGAAACCTTCATGAGATACAATATGACCAAAATACTCTACCTCCTTCACTCCAAAGAAACATTTGTATGGTTTGGCATATAGTTGATGCTCCTTTAGTAGTTGTAGCGCCTTGTCAACATGTCGCACATGATCCTCCCAAAACTTGCTATAGATTAGTATATCATCAAAAAGTACTAAGACAAATTTTCTAAGGAAGGGCTTGAAAATGGAATTCATCAACCCTTGGAATGTTGAAGATGCATTTGTAAGGCCGAAAGACATGACCAAAAATTCATAATGGCCTTCATGAGTTCAGAATGTTATTTTTGGGATATCTTCTTCCTTCATTCTAATTTGATGATACCTTGAACAAAGATCCGACTTTGTGAAATAGATTGCTCCATGTAGTTCATCTAACAATTCATTAATGACGGGAATGGGAAACTTATCTTTAATAATGATCTTATTGAGCTCTCTATAATCTAGACACATACGCCATGAGCCATCTTTCTGGAATACCATTACCATCGGTGCAGAGTAAGAACTTTGGCTAGGTCTAATAATGTCATCCTCTAACATTTTTTCAACCATGTGCTCAATATCACTCTTCTGGGCATAAGGGTAGTTGTATGTCCTGATGTTAGGAGGAACACTCCCATGAATTAGGTGAATATCATGATCATGATTTCGAGTGGGTGGAAGACCTCTGGGAATATCTTCAAATACTTTGGAATGCTTATCAATGATCCCTTGAAGATATTGAGGAATAGATGGCTTAGATGTTTGGACATATAGTGAGCATAGTTGTGCAGTAACACCTTGAT